>CM069300.1:1570000-1732500 GCA_035609425.1 Epinephelus awoara
TTCACCCCTCTCGACCTTTCACCTTTTCCAAACACTCAGTACTCACTTTAACCTGAGCTGTCAAGTACTATGACCTGAGGATAACTCCGGCCAGCACACACACACACACACACACACACACACACACACACACACACACACACACACAGACGATTAAATTTTAACAAACACACCAGCTCAGCTCCGTAGACTCTTAAATGAAACTTGCATTTCTTTTTCTTTTCCTCGCACCAAAATGACAGACGAGGGAGAGAAAAAAAGAAGGATGAAAGGCGTGTGAGAGCTTAAATACTCACTTTAAAGCGTGCACTTGCATCAAGACGACCCCTCTTTTCTAACCAGCAGTGGTCGTGCACGTCCCCAGAGCTTCATGCTGTGTATCTGCAATGATGGAAAGTTTTTGGGGGGCTTTTTGTCTTCATTATAGGACGGCTGGAGGGAGACAGGAAGTGGGGTGAGAGAATAGGATGACACGCAGCAAAGGGCCGCAGGCTGGAACTGCCGCTGCAAAGGACTCAGCCTGTTGAGCTACAGGTCGTCCTGATGAAAATTTTTAAAGAGAGACTAACAGTGTGTGTCCACAGTTACCACATTTTCTTTCAACAATCCCAAAATGAACCTCCTGTTAATATGTTTAATCAGGGTTATGCAAAATACCAAAATCTCAAGAAGGATGTTCGGGTGTCGTACAGGAACGATTCAGCCTCACCTGCCTCCTGGTGGATGGAGGATACTTTTTAATCCTCCAACACACAAAGCACAACAGCAAAAACAGCTGCATGTGTAACCTTGTAGTGTAGAGATGAGAGGAGGGGAAGGTAAAGAGAGGAAGATCGTGATAGAGAGAAGAGGAGCAGCAGGAGAAAAGTTGAAATGAGACAGAGAGGTTTATAACAGTGAAGCAGAGTTAGGTAGAAAATGGCTTCCTTCTTCTCTGTCGAGGAAACAGAGGGAGGAACGAGGGATAAAGAAGGTGTAGAGGCAAAGAAAAGGTGACTGAGAGTTAGAAAAACAGAACGGATGAGGGTGAGAAGAAAGCAGAGATGGAGAAAGGTCAGAGAGGAGGCAGCGAAGGAGGAGAGGCAGTGAAACGGGGATTTCAGTCTCCTTTGTGGAGCTTGTTTTTGTTGCCGCTGGTGTTAATAGGTTAATGTGCCTGAGAAGACTGGGACCAGTCTGAACAGCCTCACTGGGACGGACCTCCAGGTCGGACGCGTTACCTGGAGCTCTCGGGTCCGACGCCTGCAGCAGCTCCTGACCTGTTCAGATGTGCCTGAATATAAGATGACAAGAGAGAAAGAGAGGAGGAGGAGGAGGAGGAGGAGGGATCACTTTGTGTCTTCTTTGGTGTTGTTTGTTGGTCTTAATGGGCCTGGGAACACTTAAAGCACTTAAACCAGTCTGACCAGTTTGACCTCAGGGTCACTGAGGTTAAAAGCCTTCTGCTGACAGACAGGATGACAGGGAGGGAGGGAGGGAGCAAGGAATAAGGAAAGGAGGGAGCAGAGGGAAGGAGAGGCAGAAAGGAAGCAAAAGGGAGAGAGAAGGGAGACGAAGATGAGGAGAAGGAACGAAGAGGGAGGATGAGGTGGGAAGGAAAAGACTGAGGAGCAAAGGAGAGAGGGAGCGATGTGGGTTAAGCTCATGAACTCCTGGTTGCTTCATATTTAACGTACAGACATTTATTGTTGAACTGTTCCTTTAAGAGATCCTGATTAAACATGTTGAGATCAGAAAATAAATATCTGACAGATTTATTGTCACATTTTGAAACTCTCAGTATTGATCTCACTGCAGGTCTGAAACATCAGTCAGACTCTAATGGTCATAGAGAAGAAGAGATGAAGAGAAGGAGAGGGTAATAAGTGGAGACTGAAGGAGAAGGGGAGAGAGAAAGGAGGGATGGATGCTAGAGAGGGGAGAGGAGTGTAGGAGGAGGAGAGGAGAGGAGGTCATGGTGTCGGGCGTCTGACAGAGTGTGGAGAAAGTCTCTGTCTGCTTCTTATCGTTAATCTTCTCCTCCGTCTGTCGGAGGGAGGTGTCCTCCTCTCTGCTTTCATCTCCTGTCATCCATCTCGTCTCCTCCCGCTCCGTCTATCTTCAACTCCAGAGGCCTCGACTCACCCTCGGCTGTGTGTGTGTGTGTGTGTGTGTGTGTGTGTGTGTGTGTGTGTGTGTGTGTGTGTGTGTGTGTGTGTGATGAAGGTCAGCGAGGTTTATTTAAATGAATATGTGTAGAAAAACACAATGTTATACAGTCAGAAATAAACGGTTTCAAACACACACACACACACACACACACACACACACACACACACACACATACTTGGGGTTCAGTCACCTGTAACAGGCCGAGCTCAGGAACATCACGCCCCATTACACCACCACACCGCCCTGTGTGTGTGTGTGTGTGTGTGTGTGCATGAGGCCATTAGCTGTAATATATCCTTTCCTCTCCGTCTGTATTTGATCCCTGCTTTTCCTCTGCAGCTTGTTTGCTCTCTGTCTCTCTCTCTCTGTTGGTTTTGGGGTATTTGAAGGGAAGCTACAAGTCATCGCCCCTCTCTCTCTCAGGCTGCACAGAATGTCACTGTTCTGTGTGTGTGTGTGTGTGTGTGTGTGTGTGTGTGTGTGTGTGTGTGTGTGTGTGTGTGTGTGTGTGTGTGTGTGTGTGTGTGTGTGTGTGTGTGAGAGAGCACTTGGATGAGAGTTAAAGTTCTGGTTGCTGTTGTTAATCCTCTGTCCTCACCTTGCCTGGAGATGTTTAGCGTGTGTGTGTGTGTGTGTGTGTGTGTGTGTGTACATTAAGGGGTCTGGTTAGTTTTGGGTTCGCCGTTTCCTGTCGTGTCCACACCTCCAGAATGCTGACTCTTTAAGTTTGCGTGTGTGTTTCACTGGCTGCCCCGTTTCCTTATCCATCGTTCAACATCTTTGTCTAAAGAGAACCAGAGTCAAACTGACCGTCTGTTCTCAGAGTCAACGACATTCACATTTGGAACAACACAAGTGACTTAAAGGGAACTCCACAGGTTTATAATGTGCTTGATTTCAGATTCTGCCCCATTAGAATTGTTTGCCTGCAAGTAACAAGGACTATTTGGACCTAAACAACACATATCTTTATACATGTGTTAAGATCACCAAATCCGACGGAGGAAACTTGGCTCAAGGAGATGAAGTGGGATTCATCAATTACCCGGGATGTACAATATTTTCACAAGTCGACATTTCACTGGGAGACAGGCTTATAACACAATCGCCCAACACCAATCCTTATCGATGTATCATAGAATGTCTTTTAAATTATGGGAAAGACGCTCTGCATACACAGTTTGGGTCTGGACTGTTTTGTATGGACACTGCCGGACACCGGATAATGAAGGACTTGTAAAAAGAATGGCGTATACTGAAGGTGGCCATGTGGTGGAATTGATTACGCCCATACACTCTGATTTATTTTTTCAAGACAAGCTGATGATAAATGGTGTTGACCTCAAGATTAAATTTATAAGAGCTAAAAACGAGTTTTGTTTGATGTTATGCCCGTAATCCGTTTGCATTTAACCACTATGATATAGAGTTTTTATGTGTATATGCAGACGGGCAGTCATACCCCTCAAAACCTTTTCAGCCCAATTTTGCAAGAAGTAATGCCATCAGAGAATATCACCAGCTGGTTTCAACCACGCCCTATCAATAACCAAACTTCAGAAACCCTCTTCAGCGAACCACAAACATAATTCTTTACACAGTGTACGATTCTCTCTTGGAAGTTTCTGCCAGGCTGCAAGTTCTTCTAGACTATTTCTAATTGTTTAAATAATTACAGCATGAATACAATTGATCTGACAGAAATTCTTGATAAACTAGCCCGACAACGACGTATTTGCTGGCGACCAGCACCCTAAAACATTTACGAAGGAGCGACCAGCTATGATGGTCATAAACACAGACCCCTCTTACATGAGCGGGCAACGTTGGGTCGCTATATACATTAATAAATATGATGTGGGGTCATTTCTTGACAGTTTTGGAAATCCCTATATATTCCCGTTTTCCAGAATCGATTTCTTTCTTTCTAAAGAGAAATTGTCCAAGACAAGTCCAAGACACATACTCTACTGTATGCGGGGAACATTGTATTTTTTTTCTTTATCACATGGACAAAGTTTTAACATATGATAATGTGTTGAAAAAATATGGCAACAACTTGTCTAAAAACCAAAATTCAACCTTTTGCTACATGCCACAAAAAAAGTTTTTTGGGATGTGTCCAATGTGTCCAGTCAGGAGATTCTTTTAAAAGTGTGTGAAGTAACATTTATCATGGTGTGTACTATTGTACTGTGTGTTATTAATACATGTCAAATAAATGTGAAGGCCTGCGTGAATGTTGTCTATACAACAAGTTTTGTACAAATGATAAATTTATGTTTTCTTTTGCTTTATTTAAAAACACACACATAGAATCACACATTTCAAAAATCTAACCAGTCACTTAAGCGTAGTCTAGGAGATACAGAGGGAGGTGTTTCAATGTCCGGTTGTCGGCTTCTTTTCACAAGAGGAGTGGCTGGGGCGGGAGCTTGTTCCTTAAACTCCAGAATTTTTCCCCTGACTTGTGGATTTGGCACAGCTGATAAAGGTATATTTTAGATTTTAAGTAGTCCTCCCAACCTATAGGACGTCGATCATCAGGAACATTGTGAGATGCTGTGACATTTTTTATTAAATCAGACACATGAGAACCTTCTACAACATTTCCATTAAAGACAAACTCTCCTTGTGGGTTCCAAGATGTCATGTGTTTTGAGGCATCCATTTTTTCCAAAATATGTTGTGCCTTATTTTTGCTGTTTTTCGGCATGTTTTTCAAAATTTCATTAATCACAGAGTCTTTCTTTTTTTGATTGCTCGTGTAAACCTGTTCTGAACCATCCTTGTTGGTCGGGAAAGCTACAGTCAGCGTATTCTGCTCCCTTTCCCGCTGCTTTACCACTGGGAGAAATCTCCGCAATGCCATAGAATATTTTTTTGCTTTTTCATGAAGGTCATCAGTTTTCTGATCCAGAATGTCTTTAATAGCACGATCCAGCTCATTCTCCGCAGCCTCTCGAATAGACTCATGCACAGGTTGTCTTCTTAAAAGATCAAGTTGTTGTTGAGGCACAAGAAACATTTTCTGAGCATGCTCCATATCTTCTCATATTTTCTTGAGGCAATGAGACTCGATATGAAGGGTACAGCTATACTCCGAGAAATCCACCAGACTGATTGATAAACTTCTTTTTCTTTGACACGCAGACCTTTGTATCAGCTATTAATCAAATCTTCGCCTTTCTCTTTTTTAACTTTTAATACTGTGTCTAGTTTAAAGGTACCTTGCCTTTTAAAACATTCAAGGCTATTTCACACAATGTCAAAACAAAGTTTTTGGATGCGTATTGAATGATAAGCTTTCTTTGAGCGGGTGATGCATCATGCAGGAGTTTTAATAAAGACAAGTTTCTCCTCAGGCGCACAGACATGTTTATTTTTTTGTTTGGTACATACACCACAGGCAGGTCGGAAAGCAAGTCTGATCTGAGACGGAGGTGGTCAGGTGTCCTGGCTTTATAATCAATCAGTAAATACCCAATAGGAACACTTGTAGCATCCTCAAAACACCATAAAAAATTTGCTTTTTCCCGGAAACATCTGTCTAGCCATTAACATGACCTGGTTAAATTCTGAACTAGATACAAACAGCTTAAATTTCTATTATGTACATATTTCGTAAACACATTTTGCACCTCGACATTGTTGCTTGCATCGTTCATTAAATCATGAATAATCAATCATCACATAAAGACGAAGGCGAACCTTCAACAAAATTTACATTTCTTATTTTCATCAATTCATTATATAGTGGTTGCCAACAAGAATAAATATATACAATATTTTCAACATTGTCTGAAATCAGTCTGTCAACATTCTCAATCAACATTTTTACAAAATAGGTCTTTCCACAATTTGAGGGTCCTGACACAGTTAGACTAAAGGGATGTTGTAGTCTAAAATCAAAACCGTTTATTTCTCTTGCCCCCATGTTAATAGCCATATAGCAGAGTTGTCAAAGTTGTCAGAGTTGTTTGACCTGTTTTTCAGCTCGAAGGTCTTTTTATTCCTCACTATTGTGTCTGATCTTGTCACTAAATTTTGTGTTGTCTTGCCATGGTTTGCAAACTCAAAACCATCATGCGTGCATATGCTGTTGTCATTGCCCCATTAAAGATGTTTATGTGTTTTTGTTAGAGCAGCCTGCGCCAGTCTGTATCTCCACTGAACAAGTGCAACATGATCAGATACAAATGAAAACTGTCTGACATCGTACTGATCACTGAACATGTAGCAGGCAAACTGTTCAGGGTCTGTCACTAACTCGCATGTAGCCTGATTTTCACGCATTGAAAAACGACCCCACAAGGAGTCGAGCAGCAGTTTGTTGATACTTCGCATGGATTTGTTGACGACTATTTTTTCTGGGTTTCGTTGGATCCCCTCTTTGTCATCGTAATCTTGGACATATTTGGCTTTTGACGTCTCATCTCTCATCAGTTACCCTTCTTTTGACATGTATGAGGGTTGGAGTTTGACTCTACAAAGTCTGTGACCTGATTGTTGTGTCTCTGGGGTGTCTGATTACCTCCCATCTGACGTGTGGGCTTTACAGGATCAGGCTCTAGAAAATCTGCGACATTTCCTTTCAGTATAGCCAAATGTTGCGAGATATGAAGACTGTGTGCTCTGGTGAATTCTTCCTCCTCCTCTTCCATCGCATCAATTTCCCTTTGAACATCAGACAGGCTTTTGAGTGGTGATGATGATACATCCTCCTCTTCCATCGCATCAATTTCCCTTTCAATATCAGACAGGCTTTTGAGTGATGATGATAGTTCATATTCAAGCCAGTCTTCCTCACTGTCTGAATATGAATCGTCACACATTTGATGGATTTCATCCTCTATCTCTGACAAGCTCTTGAGAGGAGAGGAAAGTGTAGAATAATTGTCACTATCGCTTTCGTCGTCAGTGATTACAATAGCGCATCGCTTGCCATGTTTTGATTCGCTTATGCATTTACGAGACATGATTGATTTATACTATAAAGCGGCACTATCAGACTCAACTCTGTGTACCAAAGATGTGGTGTATTTTGTCTTACTGGCTGTTGCCGCTGTCTGGAGATTGCCGGCGCTGAAACTATGCGTCGTAGCACTTGATCTGGGCCTCTGTCCAGTTCTCGATGTCTGACTCCTCAGCAACAGGGACGGAATTCAAAGAATTGTTTGCAATTGTTCCCATTGCATCTCTCAAATCTTCATGGTCAATGTCCCCTATGTCCAGACTGTCGGTGATTGTAATCGGCGATGCAGGGGGTGTTGTGTTGTGTTCTGCACAGATCTTCCAGGTACTGATTCGCCTCTTGGCCTTTTAATCAAACGCAGTCTGTTCCTGTTGCATGGTGCCCGTGGCGTTGTCTGAGATTCTCCTGTTTGACAAATACAAAACACGTATCCAAGTTGAAATTAACACAGAATTATTTGAGCAACCGTTTTATATCTTGTTTCACATATTTTAGATAAAGGGTGCTGACCGTTTGAGATCTTCTTTGAGATCTTGAGAGCTTCACCAGGTCTCTTAAGTTCTGGCTAACAGAGTCCTCGTGACAGGTCTTGGGGGTGTATGTGGACAAGTCTTCACCTGTTTAATATATGTTAATAATTTAAAATAGATACAGGTTGGAATTTAAACAGAATTATTTAAACAACAGGTTTTTTTTCTTATTTTACTTTTTATTAGTTTTGTGTTAACAAGTACACATCATACATTCACAAAATAACTAAAACCAACACATCTCTAGGTGAGAGGGTTCTCTACACATCACTGAATTATGACAAAAATAAACTGACCTGTGACAATGTGAGAACCGCCTGTACACATACAGTCAATATACAGTTGATGTGGATTTCATTTGAATGTATATAATGGTACCATTAAAACAAACAAACGAAATGAAATGAATAAAATTAATCCCCTCCCCAGCCGTCAAACACACGCACTGAGAAACTAATAGTTAATTAACAGGTTTTAGTTTCCAGTCCCAGATTGTCCATTCTTGATTTGTGTTAAAAATGGTTCTCAAATTTCTGTGAAAATATCTATCTTACCATTTATTTTATATATTAATTGTCCATATGAGGCTGTTTCTGTTAATGCATTGAGCCATGCAGAGTAGGTCGGGTTATTTTTTCCTGCCCAGTGCCTCAATATGACTCTTTCAGAAGTGGTGAGTGCCACCTTTAGCCACCGTGCTTTTTTCTCATTTATTCTCTCGTTTCCTTTCATACTATTCAGGAGACATAGACACAGAAGAAGATTGATATTTGTGCATTCATCATATATTTCATATTCATCCTCACTGGTGTGCAGTATAGTCTGTTGAATATTTTAAACTGGATAAGTTTGGACCTGGCATCTCTCATTGGGATTAGCATCTCCCCAGTCAATCTGCTCCACTCTTCCTCCTCATAAATTATTCCCAAGTCTCTTTCTCACACACTGTTGTATAACCCTTAAACCCACTAATAAGATGATTATAAATTTTACCCACAAGGTGAGGCATTGTACTTTGCACTCTGCAGAAGAACACCTTTCCCCCTATTGTTAATAAAGGGTTATTCCATATTGATGCTGAGCCTGTAAGAAAAGGAGATACTCCTTCTTTCTTATGCATATGGTGCCACATGTCTCTTGTATTAGAGATTATAGGATTCTGTCCTTGTAACTTTGGCCTATGGCTCAGATAGGCTGCTGCTTTAAATGGAGCATTTAATTCTTCCTCCCACAGAGGTTTGTCCTTTCTATTTGAGAGTAGGGATGTTATCTGGGCCCCTATAAAAGCTTGTAGTCTTGTTATTTTCATTCTCGCCCTTTTCCCAGCCCAGATAAACTGATTGAACATTTTATCTATGGTTTTGAAAATGGTCACTGGGATATTTAACGGTATCATGCTTAAAAGGTAGTTCAACTTTGGGGCTATGACCATTTTTATAGCTTGTATTCTCCCCATAATGATATTTGTAATTTATCCCATCCCTTGAGTAGAAGTTCTATTTTAGTCAATACTGAATAGCGGATACATGTGCTGCGGTGTACAGTATGGCTGCACAACATTATGATATTGAGAAAAACATTTTATAAAAAGCAGTTGTAAAAAATCAAGAAACATAAATGTAGAATAATATTAGAATAGAGATTTATATTTTTACTTTTCAGAGAGTCACAAAAACCTTATTTATTTAACTGTTTTCACAGGACGTGCAGCACTGTACAGGACTATATATGTAGTACTGGGGAAGAACTGGACTAACTTAAAATTCAACAGCGATAGTACTTCAATTCCAGTTTTGGAACATCACCTCACTAAACAAGTTCTCGTCTGGTTCGCTTCATTTTTCTCGGCAGGACTGACAGTTTTTTTAATGGTGTGATATTATTGTTTAATATTATTTCAGCGGCTTTTCACATCATTTACTCAGGACAGGCACTGGTGAACTGTTTTACTCTGACTAATAACAACTGACATTTTTTAGACCTCTTATTCTACAAAGTTCTTTTTCAGATCAAGAAATTAAAATAAATAAGTAAAATACAAAATGCTAAATTACATTACATGTCATTCTAAAATGACAGAACATGATGAAAAAATAAATAAATAAAGACGATGATAAATCTGAGCAAGTTTTTGATGCTCTGTGTTACCCTGGTGACTGCGGGGTTAAAATACTGATCATGTGCTACAACATCTCATGAGCTACACACACACACACACACACACACACACACACATACACATACACATACACATATATATATACATGTATATATAAATTTTAATGGCTGTAAATGCTGTAGCTGCTGATACTAATTTCTCTATTTCTGGAATTCATTTCACTTTTCAGAGAAATCTGTGAAGGAAACCTTCAGTGAGGGATTACGCTGAGTGACAGAAGCCTCTAGACAGGAAGTGATGTAAAGAATCTCTGCTTCCATGTTAATGTTGATGTATCTTTGCTCTCTCTCTCCTCAGGTGTTGGTTCCTCCACAGTTGTGGTGTTTTCGGCTTTCCTCAACGGCCGCTACCCTGCCGCTGACCTGACCGGAGACGTCACTGTGTCCTACAGCTCGCCCACAGGTAGACACACACACACACACACACACACACACACACACACACACACACACACACACACACACACACACACACAAATTTCCTGTTGGGTTCTGTGTGTGCTAGTCTCATTCTAATCAAAACTGTTAAAATCACTTTGACAGATGGGTTTTCCAGAAACACTGGTGGTGATGAGTTCCTTTTTGACACAGAATCATTCAGTCAAACTTTGCTCTGAACTAGTTCGACTGTTGTTCGAACAGTAGGGTCATTAAAAACCTGGAAAAGTCATGGAATTTGACATTTTTCCAGGCCTTGAAAAGTTTCGGAAAAATGTATAAACCCAGAAAGTTTTGGAGAAGTTGTGGATTTCCTTCATTAACACCTGTGTAACAGAGTATAAATGCTGTGTACGGTGTGTTGTTTGTGGGTATCGTCAGACTCCGACCTGAGTTGCAGCTTCCACTGAGTCCAGATGTAAATTCACGTGATGTCAGAAAAGTGCAGATTTATTTATGTCTGACTTCACTTGGTTAAGTACAAGGTAGGCTTGAGAATAACCGGGAGTCGGGATGGACAAAACGTGGACTGTGTAGTTTAACTTTCAACATTTTGAACATGGGAGAGACGGTACTACTGTAGCTAGCCATGCCAAAGGAGCGAACATTACGCACCAAGCTGTTGCTGCGCAAAGAAATTAACTTCTGTTACTGGTGTGAGCCCTAACTGTGGGCGCTACATGTGGCTAATTTTCACAAACATTTTTCAACATGTCATGTGAAATCATAAGCCATCTTTTTGAGGTCACCTCACACAGCACTTCAGCATATCTGATTAATAAGTGCAGTGACACTCAACATGATTTACAGTGACAGTGTTCAAAGCTGACAGATATCTAGAATCCAAAACAAGTCTTGAAAAAAGGATCTTTCTTTAATATTAATATGAAAGTAACATTATGAAGGCAGTCTGAAGTGTAACATCAGATCCAGTGTTCTGTAAAGGCGCTGAACACCAGCTGCTAACAGAGCGCTGACTTGACGTAAGGACATCTGGGCTCCTTCCAGACAAGCCCAGTTCATCCCCCTGCTCCCTCCAGGCGTCTGTTTCCAGGCCCTGCAATATTTCTGGAAGATATTACTTTCCCCTGCAAACCAACAAAACCACTCTTTATTTCAAATGTCACAGACGTCCTTTTTTTAAAAATACTGATTTCAGCGTTGGTTCAAAAAACAGCTCATGAAAAAAAATCTGTGTTTTCATGCTATTGTTTCCTTTGGATTACATTTTCTTTGGCAGGCGTCAGCTGGTGGAACAGTTCCCCTCCCCAGAAGCACATTTAATGTGAAATGTCTGGAAATGTTGGGAAGTGTTTCTTTTTTGTTGAGCTTTATTGTGATGCTAAAAATAGCTGAGAATAAGGAGCATTTCAATGGGCCTTGGAAGCCAAGCAGCTGGGGTGGAGCGCAGTGTGTAGGGGGCTGATCTCGTGTTTTGGAAGGGACCTGTTGGACTGGAGGTAGAAATTGGAAGAGGTTTATTAAAAGTTGGAGGAAGAAGAGGCACGCAAGGGTGGAAACAAGAGAGCAGAGGTGAAGTTGGACGAAGGGAAGGAGGTGAATTATGTGTGGGTGGAGAAGAGGAAAGGGAGGAGAGAAAGGAGCGAAGCTATTTTAGGGGTCCAACATTCACTGTGTCGACATGCACACTTATACCTCGCTGTTATACGGATCCTGTAAAAAGCATATTTAATTTGGATATCCGGATTGATGCTTTATTCTGAACGTGGCATATTCTGATTAATACGTGTGGAATATGCCAAAATATTTTAGGTTTTAGAAGCAGCCTTTGGACGTGTATGTGACACACTCCAACACAGTGTCACCCCCAACTTGTCAAACACACGTGCTTGGACACTGGCGCACCAAGGCACCCGTTGTGCCTGGTCCAGACTTCACAACATGCCAATTTTGCAACCAGAGCTTGAAGTGTATTTATTAGCATCTACTAGCATTTAGCATTGCTGCGCTGATCAGTGCATCATTTCATGCTGCATTTCTATTGGTTGGTTTGTAGTCATAGGTGGTACCAGCAGTCACACAGTGAGACGGTCACCCTACATTTATAACAGACTGTCTTTGATCACAGACTGTGACAACGGCTATCTTCAAATATGGCTGGGTTAAAATTATTGACTGACTCAAATGGATCTTTATTTGAATGACCAGATATTGATTCATAAAAACTGAGATCGATCTTTTAATGTACACTTTTTCCCACTGTTGTGTGAAGCCTTAATCACGTTAATCTTGCCTGGTAGTAACCGGCTCTGCTGCTAAATTATTAGCGACCGTAGTCTTGAGAAGCTCCGATGTTACCGGTTCTTTTATCTGTAACTGTTAGCTCACTGTTTTTATGATTTGGTGTAAGTCATTATCGTGCTGCAGCAGCCTGTCGTCCTGCGGTCTGAGTGGAGAGATCCTGCGGTGGAGACAGAGAAGTGAAGATAACTTGAGCTGACGACAGCTACGTTTATTACTGTGAGTGCATCGGCCATCCTTCAGCCTCTCACTGTACGATGTAGGGCCACTGATTTAGAGCCACGACCAAAGATATCTCCACGTTTCTTTCACATTGGTCATCTTTCGTCTCGGCCAGCCCAAAATCACACAGTGTGTACGGGGCTTTAGACCTGATGTTCCTGTTTATCTCAGAGGTGTTGGACGTGTTTATTTCTCATGTTGACTGTCGAATGTCGCAGCAAAAGATAGAATAGTTGCTGCTGTGGTAACTTCCAAACTGTTTGACTCAGACGGGACTTCCTGGGTCGCATTTCATGTCTCACCTTAAACAAACGCCCCTGTGCTGTTTTAACACAGGCCTGTTGTTGGTGTGAGTCCTCACTAACACACTCTGCAGAGGTTTAACCATCATGTGGCGTCTTATCTGCTCTAAACTGTGGTGGTGAACTGCAAAGTGGTCATCTTAAGAGCACGGTCTTGGATGAGTGTGTGTGTGTGTGTGTGTGTGTGTGTGTTCCTGCAGTGTTAATCTGCATTAATGCCTCGTCTCCTCTCATCCTCTAAATGCTCTCCTGGTATGGGAGGAATGCATCACTTTGTCTCTATCTCTTTCTCTCTGCTCTCCCACCCTGAGGGTGATGATTACGCCTGAACACCACCCGCCCCTCGTAACACCACCCACCCACCCAGTGGCTACTGCGCCCGTCTTTAAGCCCTACAAAGGCTTTGACATTTAAGAAGGCTGTTGACTCCTTAAACCCTTCAAAGGAGGCTCATCTGTGACTGTGATCGTTACAATCTAGAAAGAATTTCATTAGTGCCCCTGTGTGATTTTCCTAACACCCTGACAATGAGCTTTACACAAACACACTTCAGAGGGATCAAGTGGTCAACTTGGCATTTACAGTAGATTTTGCGCTCACACACACAATGGGCATTTTCATCCGAGCTGTGCGAGATAAGTTGCGACTGTGCGGATAATTTCCATAAAACACGGCCAGCCATGATTCATTGGTTGCTAAGCCAGTTCATGTGGAAACCCAGGGAGCTTGTTGGCAGTCTGTATTGTTTTCTCCTGTTTTATTGAGCCTGCCAGAGTGACCAACATCTCCATATGCTGGTGTCTCCAGGAGGCTGCACTCGTTCTGTTAGCTCCTTCCTTGTTTAACGACCAGAACTGTAATCCATTTGCAGGGAAGCTGAGGTTGTTGCTGCCAATCAGATGGTGTTCTCAGCCCTGTTTGTTGTTTGTTTGTTTGTACTGACACATCTAGTAACAGATTCGGTGGAGAGTTAGGCCAATGAACAAGTGAATCTTTTTTAGTGCTAACCTTTTAACAGGATTTAATTTGAGGTTTTTTTTATAATGAGCTGCTGGATGAATAAAATCTGGCACAGAAACAGCAGCGCTGAAGAATTAATCAAATTTTAATCACAATCATGATTTTGGCTTCCTGCAAATCAATGAACATGATCGGCTGCGATATTGACATTTAAAATAGGAAACTCTGCTGCACATTAGATTAAGCACTTTCTGAACAGCCAACCTCCACTTTGGGGAGCTGAACGCTTCACATGCACCCTGCAGCTGCAGCAGCCTGTGAATAACTTTCCTTAATATTCTGACTGCAGACGGGCTAAATGAAAATCATCCATTCATCAGTCATCATCTGTTGTTTTGAAGTATTTTGGATGTAGGGGTGAATATTTCATATGCAAAGAGTGCATGAGAATTGAGTCTGTGCGACAAAGTAACACACTTCACCCTGTTGCCTGTACTCATAGACAGATGTGGGGGGTTGAAAAATTAAACTTAAGTAAGTTAAGAAAAGGAGTCTAAAAATATCCTGGAGGGATTTTTTAAAAGCTGAGATATTTCTAAGAATCTTAAAAGAACAGTTTGGTGTTTCTGTATTTAATTAAACACAAGAACACCTTCTCATCTGTCTCAGTTATTATTGATAGAATAAAAGCTTCAGTCATGAAACACTCAACTGATTTTTTTTATTTGACCACAGCAGCTAATGGATCCAGAATTTCACTGGTTTCAGCCGCTCTCATTTCTGCGCTGTTACAGACGATTTTAGAACAGGAAAGACTGATTGAACAGCGGCTGGCAGCAGGCCAGGAGCAGCTACCGTGTGTGTGTGTGTGTGTGTGTGTGTGTGTGTGTGTGTGTGTGTGTGTGTGTGTGTGTGTGTGTGTGTGTGTGTGTGTGTGTGTGTGTGTGTGTGTGTGTGCGTGCGTGCGTGCGTGAGTGCGAGGGCCTCCTTGCTCCATTTGACACGTCCTTTACGTTTAACTGCAGCTTTCACTCAGCAGTGATGCTTTTAGTTCTTTCTCTCTTTTCCTCTTTGTGTTGTTCTTTCTCTTTTTTCCTCATTTTCTCCACCAGTTCTGCTTTTCGAGACGGAGTAACTACAGGAGTTAATGTGTTTTTAAGGATTAGATGATACTGCTGAATATGAACATATTTAGAGAATTTGTAGGCACAGTTGTTGCGACCCGGCTCGTACAGGGAGAGTGGACGATACATTGCACCAGATGTTTTGAGAATAAAGTTATTTATTAAAAAAGTGGGTTAAGGATTGTTCTTACAAACAAAAGTGAAGCAACAGAAAAGGGGTTTAGTGTTGCTGTAGCCCACAGGAAGTGAGGATTAGAATATATGACCTTCACATAATCCGCTCCAAATTAATCTATATTTTTAAAGTCTTTACTAAAAGTGTGTGTCATATAAAAACTAAAGTGATGCTCAAAGTTGTCACAGTGAAATTTAAGGTGTGCTGATGGATTCACGTCATCAACTCATGCATTGAGTAACATTACAAGTTAACGTTCCACCTTAAAAGTTGCCGGCAGTCGGCCCAGTGAATGAAGTTATTTTTTCTCTTTCATTTTATAGTTGTAGTTTACTGATGTATGAACAGAGGTTACATAAAACCAGAGTGACCGTCCTCTACTGACCAATCAGACTGCAGGGTTTCTAGCTCCACCTTTTAGTACCAGATCTGTGTGCTAGGTACCCCAACAGAGGGGGGACCAAACATGGGGACGGTTTTTAGGTTCATCAAATTAGAAATATCCGAATATTTCAGTAAAAGCCAGAGTTGTGACGGAGAGACAGACTGAGGCCGAGTTATTACAGGAAGGAGCAGCTGCAGTGAGGAAGTGTGACTTTCATCAGCTTTAATAACATGTGAACTTTCTGACTCAGCACCTTCGAGCCTTTTCATTGGCCTGCAACCTGCCATCTGCTTCTCATTCACCTTCACAGGAAATCCTCTTCGACCAATCAAATCAGAGCGTAATCTGCCAGACTTCTATTGCGGCGGCGTAAAGGTTAGAGAAGCAGGAGGCCGACTGTTTAAATCCCAGAGCAGCTGGGAAACCTGGCAGAGAGGAGCACGGATAAAAGATGCTCTCCTTTCCAAAAAAAAAAAAAAAAAAATAGTTTCGCAACCTGAGTTTGATTCTCACAGCTCAGAGTTACTGTTCTGCCCTTTCTGGATGTTCCTGCTTATTTTGGCAGGTCGCTAACAATCCTCCAAAATAGGAGACAAGAGGAGATTAATTGATGCCTTATACATGAAGGGTTTCTCTCAAATCTGCACACACACAAAATTTTCCTCAGAGATCTAGTACTTCCAAACACGTTGTCCAAGCGCAGCAGGACTGACACCAACATGTGACTGTCAGCCTGTCAGCTTGAGCTTTATATATAATGTGATTCTTCCATAGACGGGCCGACAAAAGAAAAGCAGTGAAACATCTCGTGTGGTCAAAAAAAGGTTAAATAACTTACACAGTTCTGAAAAGTAGAATTACCACAAGGCAAAGAAGACGCATGCTAACAGTGGGCTGTAACAGGGATGTCAGTCTCGGTTGATTTGCTTTCGATTGGCCGATACCCGTTAACTGACACTGTCACTAACTTGTTCATTTTTAAGGGAAAGAAAGACTTGTCTTTCAAGCGGTCTTGTCTTTTAGTCGGACACTCCTTTGACTCAGCTTTTGTGCCACATGTCAAAGCACCATCTGTTCAGAGGTGGCAAAATTTGAATCTTTTGTGACGTTTTAATTTTCTGTTCACGTTGTTGACACACGGCTAGCTGCATTAACATGTGGAAACCATGGACTGTATTTAAAGATGTTCTTCACTGTTTCCACTGTTTCCTCGGCTGCTCTGCGCTGCACACCACCCGGGTCAGGTGACAGCTATCGTTAACTAGTTTGCAGAACTGCTTATTCAACAGTTACAGCTGGTTACACTGTCTCAGCGGTGGAAGAAGTTGCTGTAGAAACATTGTGCCCACCCTGCGGTCGTACAGACGAGGGATGTCAGCTGTTACCTGTCTAGAATATTTTTGACTGGTTACCTTACAACCTCAGGTCTCCCCTCAGCTCGCCGCAGTGAGTACGCTGCTCAAATTTGAGCCGTAAACTTCCTTTTGCATTTTTGACTATGTTAATATTGTTACCTCTGTTCCCACTGTTAGCAGTGTCAGTGGTGCTACGTCAACAAGGCTTCAAGGCTTCTGCAGCTCAAAATGAAGCCTCTAAATCACGAGTTGAGCTGGGTGGAGACGAGAGGGTGGGCACATGTTTCCACAGCGACACTGTTGGGTCAGGGATGGCACTAACAGCACTAATCACCAAATGAGTGGCACTGCTGGTGAACTCTCGACAGACCCTGATGGTGTGCAGCGCCGTAAACTGAAGAGCAGCCATAAACTTGCAGACCAACATGTGTAAGCGGTCAAAAATATTCTCAGCAGGTCCATTTACCATTTACCATGTTGATGGGATGACATTTTGTCCAACTTTTAGGTGAAAGGTGAAATTATTTACTCTAAATGTCAGTGGTAAATATCAGCTGTAAATGTCTGTTGCTTACAGGGGCTCCTTTATCTTTGGCCCTCCATGCCTTCGTTTTGCACACACAGTTTTTTGTCGTCTGATTCAAGCAGACAGTTTAAAGTCTGTTCGCTGTTGACTGAAGGTGTCTTCTTCTCGTCTTTTAAACTCTGATGGTTGTATAAGCCCAGATGTCTCTTTCTCCAGATTTCATCAGACCAATTTTCATACTAACCCCTCGGCGAGCAGATGTTTAATTTTGGATTTGGACATCTTATCATACTCAGGATCGTTCTGGCTCAGTCAGGAGGGCCGTGCTCTCCTCCAGCGGTACTTTCCGAGTGTGTGGGAAGGCGAACGAAGCACACCCAGAGTGTGTTTCAACTTTGTGTAAATCCATATGTAGAGAGAAAAGGAGGAGGTTTTCACAGGGAATCCCCTCCTCTTCCAACAGTAGAGTCCAGTTCTCCCAGTGCTGCTTCGTTGCTGGTCTGCACTGAAGAAAACTAGACAAAATATAGTGATAAAAAAGTCTTTCATCTTCTGTTTCTGCCTCTGTGATCTGTCTGAACTTTATGTTTTAACCTTTAACTCTTCTCCTCTTCCTCTCTGCAGAGCTGAATCCCACAGGTAAGAATTGGTCTGTAGGGATAGAGAATAATAGAGTAGAGCGCACACACACACACACACACACACACACACACACACACACACACACACACACACTTTATTAAAAACACAAACATGCACTGTAGACGTACACATATAAACATCTGCAGTATTTTGGGACACACAGTTTAATATCCTCTTACACACAGAAACACACACATAATCAAAACTACAGTGTCTGCATTCCAACACACACACACACACACACACACTGCTGTATATACAGGAAGAGACTGCTGCCTACTGTTTATGTTCCTGTAACGTGATACTTGGCAAGACTGTACACACACATACACACACACACACACACATGCAGACGCTTGTACACACATACACACTTCCTCACTGTATGGAATAAGTAAATATCCATTTATATCCTTTTATAATCTCTGCAGTTTACACAGAAACATCATCTGTTTCACATACACACACATGGAGGCACACACACACTCACACACACACACACATATTTGAGTTGTAGTGTTCCTTGTCGTCAGCCAGTGTTTGTTTTAATGCGTCTGAGTTTGTGTGCTTTGATACAGAATAGGATGTCCTGTAATCTATAGTGGGCTTAGAGGCCCTGCAGTAGTACACACACACACACACACACACACACACACGTACAGCAGTGTATTTTTTTCCTCCCACTCTTGTCTGCAAATTGTGTTCATATGCAGCTATTCTGCATCAGCCAAACAGATTGTTGGCGACACATACACCGCCAAAATTAAAGGTTTGTAGTCTGTGTGTCAGAAAGAAGGAAAAGACTGAAGTTCATTAAAAAAACACAACAGTTCTCACACTTATTTATAATGGTATGCACATGTATAAACTCACACTGCTACATCAGACACACAATAAGATAACTGTTCTAATGTGAACTGAACTGAACTGAACTGAACTGCTTGGAGGAAACGAGACTAAAGTGTTTCATGCAGTTCATTCTCAATGACGTAAATGTTGGGTCAGTCATTCGAGAGTCATTCTGGTCAGACAAACATGGTTCAAACCCACCAAAGTTTATTTTAAATTCAGTATTTTAAGCTGGCAGGTTTTTACAACGTTGCAGAACAGCCCGTTGCAAGTAGGTGCCTGTTTTCAACTGGTCTCGTCACAAATCTTTGGACTGAACTGGGCTTAAAAATTAAGAGTTGCAATAGTGAATGTGCACTTTCAAACACACTGTTGCCTGTGTTTGACTGTTGTCTGTTCATTGTTGGCTCAAGCTGTCATCTTTGGTTCAAGCAATCACAACATCACAGCACTGAAAATGGCATCCAATAGTTTTTCATTGTTTTGAATCATTGATATTCTATTTGTCTTTAAAAATATTCATTTTGGAAACTTGCGTCAACGCTACAGAGCCCTTGATGTTTGGTGAAGTCGAGGAAATGATTTCAGTTATTACATAATAGAAATGTCAGATTACTAAAATGCTGTAAGACGGAGACTAGTGTCAAAGGAATTATCCACAGTCCACACCTGGACTCTCAGTGACTCTCTCTGACTCTGTGACTCTCAGTGACTCTCTTTGACAGTGACTCTCTGACTCTCAGTGACTCTCTCTGACTCTGTGACTCTCAGTGACTCTCTTTGACAGTGACTCTCTGACTCTCAGTGACTCTCTCTCTGACTCTCAGTGACTCTCTCTGTCTCTCTCTGACTCTCAGTGACTCTCTCTGACTCTCTCTGACCCTCAGTGACTCTCTCTGACTCTCAGTGACTCTCTCTCTGACTCTCAGTGACTCTCTCTGACTCTCAGTGACTCTCTCTGACTCTCAGTGACTCTCTCTGTCTCTCTCTGACTCTCAGTGACTCTCTCTGACTCTCAGTGACTCTCTCTGACTCTCAGTGACTCTCTCTGTCTCTCAGTGACTCTCTCTGACTCAGTATCTCTCCCTGACTCTCAGTGACTCTCTCTGACTCTCAGTGACTCTCAGTGACTCCCAGTGACTCCCAGTGACTCTCAGAGGCTCTCTTTGACTCTCAGTGACTCCCAGTGACTCTCAGTGGGGCTGTGTAATGTGAATCACTGATGCACAATCGCTGCATAAGAACATGATTTGTTGAAGACTGGCTGAGCTGTGTGCTGCGTGTATCTCACAGGAAATGATCAAAAGGCACATAAAAAATGACCATGTGTGTAATGCATGCAATATATCCACACACTCACACACACACATCTTTGATACACACATATTTGGACTTTGACATACGTACACACTAAATCACACACACAGGGCTGACATCACTGCAGCTGTGGTAAGAACCTGATCCTGTACAGTGGTCCTCTGCTCAAATAAACTCTGTGGTCTTTTCTCTCCCCCTCACACACACACACACACACACACACACACACACACACACACAGATTCCAGATAATTGGAATCAGAGTCCTCTGAGGCGGCAGTACAGTGGAGCTATAGCAGCTTTAACAAGTAGCAGCA
This sequence comes from Epinephelus awoara, assembly GCA_035609425.1. Taxonomy (NCBI): domain Eukaryota; kingdom Metazoa; phylum Chordata; class Actinopteri; order Perciformes; family Serranidae; genus Epinephelus; species Epinephelus awoara. Next base: position 1,590,709 of record CM069300.1, read on the forward strand.
GCGGCGCTCACTTGTGATTTTAAGTGTGTTTAACAGTTGACAAAGCTTCACTTCCCAAAACAGCAGCACAGCAGGCAGCTATCAGAGGTCAGGTCTGAGGTCACACGTCAGATATATCTTAAAAAACGTCTCTGACTGCAGGTTCCAGAAGCCTGCAGATCGGGACAAGCAGTAAATAAGATGAAGCGTCTGTGGGAGAAACACAGTAACCTCAGTTTACTGTAACTGAGAGATGATGTTTAGTCAGTTACTCACTCTCTGGCTTCAAACACCAACAGTCTGCTCTTTGTCTTTCCACCATGTCTTGTCATCCTTCATGTCATCAAACCCGACCAAAACTGTGACATTTGACGCAGGCGGATGATGCAAAGTTTATTTATTGCCGTGGCAACGCTGACAAATTGCAATCCAGCATTTAAACTGGGCTCCTGTGTAGGTGACGTGACTCAGGATGTGACTGCAGCAGATACAGAATACATTTGAGTCAGCTGGAAATAGTAAGCATGTGTCCGTAAAGCCTGTCCGCTGTTCACACTGATCAGAAAACATCAGATGAGTCACAGATGAGAGAAATTAAATTACAACAGAGACAGTGTTGCTGTCTGATAAGCTCTAAATGTCATGAACTCATGCACGTAGTACACATTTCCACTGCATGATATGACATAGCTCTACTTAACTGGACTCACTCCTTTTTTGGTTTTCTGTGAGGAAAAGTCGTGGATATACCTGGGTCTTTATTTGGTACCAACATATCTGCATATGTATACACAGACTGTCAGCAACAATACATGCTTTTGGTAGTGGAAGCATTGCGGTTTCTATTTGAGTAGTTTGGACTAAACACCTTTAAACAGGTGTTGCTCACCTGCAGGGAGACAGTCCATTTGCAAGAGTGATGAAATGCAATCTCGGAACCCAGCGGCTATCATCTGACGAAGACTTTGCTTTTCACTGGCTTTTTTCTAATTTACCAGCATTTATATGCAGATATGTGTTCATAGAGATTGGCCAAAATGATGCCTGGACCATAGACTGTATAAATAATGGATGTAGCTAGGGATGCAGGATAATATTAGTATGTCATTGGCATCGGTTGATCTCAGTTTTAGAATGACCTATCAGAATCGGCCAGCATGCTTTTTCTTATTTTACACACTGAATGAATATTACAGACACTGAACAGTGTTTCGTGTCTCCATCTGCTGGTGGGCCGTCACTTAAAGCCTTGATGAAATGTAATCAGGACAGTTCTATGAACATTCAGCCCCTGTACAGTTGTCCTGAATGCTGAAATTAGCTACAGAGATTTGTTTATTTCCGCTGTAAAGCTGGGAGTCTGTCGGTATTGACTCACTCTTGGAGCCAGCCTCAAGTGGACATTCGAGGAACTGCAGTTTTTGGCTTCATTTTTAAGCCTCAGAAGCTGCTGCTTGGTGTGGACCTGTCTTATGTTGCTGATGTAACTACCATCCTCAAACGATAAAGCCGATGGGTCCAGACATTGAGGTCAAGTGAGTTGATCATATACTAGAAGTGGAGTTAAAACACTGCAGACCACTGACTGGTCAGAGAGAATTAGGGCGTCCTGCACAAACACGTCTTTTTAAACAGCCAAGTTGCCGTCAACAGTGACGCAATTTTTTACTCACTCAACCCAGATTTTAAAAAATGATGTCAGTGTGCACACAACAGCCTCAGTTAGCCCGCAGGAAGTAGACGGTTACTGTGAAGTAAAGGATCATGGGAGTAAATTGAAATACAGAATTTAATTACTGTAGTTTTAAATTATATTTTCATATGTTGTCAGGTATGAACAGACCTCAAATAACCACTGTCAGCAGAATACTAAAGTACTATAAGTGAATTATTTCAACAACATTTCTGTAGGAGTGACCCTGCACTAAGGTTTTAGATCTATGGAAGCGGTCGATCACTGTAACGTGATCACTGCACCTTGTTTTTTGTTCCTACAGATCTTTAAGTCTATTGGTTTTAAATCTGAACTTTCTCAGAGTGTGTTTATTCACCTGCTCAGTCACTGAGCTCCGTTTAAAAACAGAAATCTGAAGCCATCGGTCTCAGTTTGATTTTAAGTTTAGTTAAAGTTGGTCTGAGTATTTACTGCCTCCTGCGTCTCCTCGATAAAATGTTCAGCGCTCCCTGAGGGTCAGTTAGAGCGACTATTAGTAACACAATCCAGTGACGAAAAAACAGCATGTGAATAAAGTTCAAATCAAAGGGGGGTAAAGACTCAGACACATGTGGTGTGTGGGTTCAGATCAGGTTTTGGGTGAACGCAGCAAGAGTTTAAAGTTTATTGATACTGAGCGAACAGCTGAACATAATGCAGATGTCTGTCTCTGAGCAGTCTCACAGATGTGTTGGAAAACATGTTTTTTAAAAGTTTTAAAAGCACACACGCACAGATACACTAGTCGTACAGGTAAATCTCTGTACTGAGGGTGTGACCTGGTGACGGCAGTCTGGGAGAGTACAGAGGTGGAGCAAGACGAGATACACACACACACACACACACACACACACACACACACACACACACACACACACACACACACACAGTGGTGACCAGTGAATAGTGATGCTGAATTTGAGGTGACCTCCTTTTCGATTCTCTTCCTTCATTTCACCCTCTTTCCATTCTGCTTCTGTTTTAATCTAGTTTACCTCCGTCTCCGTTTTCTGTGTCTTTCTCTTCCCAGAGTCTCAGATTATTAATTATTACGCTTGTTAGTTGTATTTTGACAATTTCATTTCAGTTAGTTTTTATTTTTCTAAAACCTGATTTTATGTCAGTGAACTAAAATGTTTTTTCACACCTACTTGAATTTTTCAGTGTAATTTTAGTTTTCTATAACAACTCAATCACTGTCATCTCCTGGATGTGACAGGATGTTGGTGTTGTTTGTTCACTGCTTCTCCATTTGAATTTAAGGTGTTCCCCAAGGTTCAGTGCTCGGCCCCCTCTTCATCCTGCACATCCCCCCCCTCAGTCAAATACTCCGCTGTCATGGACTTCAGTGTCACTGCCTCATGACGACATGCAGCTCCACATCTTCACCAAACTCCAGCCACTTACTCTGCCCTCACCAACTGCATCACTGACATAAAATCCTGGCTTTAAACCAACTTCCTCAAACTGAACTGTGACAAATCAGAAGTCGTCATCATCGGTCACAAATCTCTTATCGGATCCACCCATAACTTCTCCCCCTCCATCGATGGCTTCAGTCTGCCCTCCTCCCCTCATGTCCATAACCTCAGTGTCATCTTTGATCAAATCTTCTCTTCTGACCTAAACAGTCCTCCTCCATCTCAGAAACATCGCCCACCTCCGCCCATCCCTCTGCTTTTCATCTGCAGAGAGTAATTCATTCATGCTTCATCACTTCCAGACTGGACCACTGCAAAAGTCTCCTCCACAGTTCATGATACAAAACTCTCAAGAAACTACAATATATCCAGAATTCCAGGGCTACTGAAAGTTCACCTGGTAGATCAGGGGCCCCTGTGTACAAAGGCTGTGTCCTCGCTGCAGCGGTCTCAGGTTTGGATTCCAACCTGCAGCCCTTTGCTGCCCGTTATCCTTTTTCTTTTTCTTTCCTTCTTACCAACACTGTCCGCTCAAATACAGGCTATAAAAGCCCAAAAAAGTAATCTTTAAAAAGAAAAATTACATCCAGAATTCTGCTGCTCATCTTCTCACAAAGGAATGCACCTGTGACCTTCTTAACCTCTGCTGGCTCCCTTTCCCCAAGCTTATCCTTTTCAAACTCCTTCAAACACCACAACCTGCCTCTCCCCTACATGTCTGCGCTCCTCCACCGGCGCATTCCCTACCTGCACTCTCAGGTTATTATTATAATTTTATTATTATTATGATAGCGATCACTCTGAATCAGCTGGATGTTAGAAATTGATTAAAGTCAGCTGAACAAACAATTAAGTGTTGTGATCACTAATAATTTTCCAACATGGAGAACTTTGAGCGTTTAGAAAGAGGTTTGCACTTCTGACTTTCACATTGAGGAAACTTCCTACATATTCAGTCTGACATGTGGATTTAACCCTCTGTGTTGTGCTTGTTGGACATAATTTGTTGCTGAACGTTTCAGTCACCCAGGACGACGGGTCAATGAGGGAGAGGAGAGAAGGAAGTGGGCCACATTTTCCTGTTTTCTCCTGTTTTCTTTGGCTTCCCGTCTCCTCTCTCTGCCCCATGTATTCAGACCAAATTGAATTATTCACATAATCACGTAATAATTGCTTGTCTGGACTGAAAGGTGCACAGTAGTTGCAGGTAATTATTGCTATCTGTAATAACCTGGAACATTCCATAATTAAAGCGTCCCTCCCTCCCACCGCGGCCGTCTTCGCTCATATTATTCCTCTCTCAGTCCGTCTCTCACGCTGCTTTATTTCCACTCATTTTCCTGCTCCACTCAGGTTCTCTCCCTCTCCTGTCATTTAGTTCACCTCCTCCCCCCTCCGCCTCCCTCGCTCCATCTCTTCTTAACAACTGTTTTCCTCCATCACCCCTTCCCCTCGCTCTGTTATTCTAGCTAAGTGTAGATTTCTGCCAAGCTCAGCACTGCTTAAGCTCAGGACATCGTTATAGTTGGCCTTACCTCTCCTCCTCCCCTCCTTTTTCTCTTCTCAAAATTTCCCCCACTTTTCACAAAACTTCCTTTTCTGCTCTTCGCCAAACACTTGTCCGAACCCGGTGTTGATGTTGAGTCTCTGGGCCTCGTAGCTCTCAGATACTCATGTAATGTGAACATCTGCAGTGTTGACTGTGTTAACAAATGTTAACCTGACGGCTGTTTGGAGAGAAAGCCTGAAAAGCTTTGTGCCGACCTCGTTTGATTCGCTGTAGAGGTGTTTCGCAGAGATGGGCGCCACTGAAAGAGGAAGTGAGCTGTGAATTTAAGGTTGTTTTTCAGGAAGAGAGCTACAGGAGGAGGGAGGATGGAAAATAGTGTAAAATAATGCAGAACTAATCAGTTATTATTGGTAGCAGTAGATAATGTAGCATCAGTAGAGGCTTCGCTGAAGGACTAAATAATATGTATTTAACTATATAACTCAAACCCAAAATAATTTAAGGTAATGACGAGACAGAAACTATTTTTACTTTTTAATATGCAAGCCTCGACAAAAGGAGTCGATTCTCTCTGCAGGCATCTGAAAGATCTAAATTGTGTAGAGCATGATGGGAAATGCAACATAACAAGGAAAAAGTATGATGAAAACAGTTCTGATATGTTTTCTTTCTCTCAGGAGTTCCCAGGGTCCTCCAGTCCAGGTTCAGTCTTCCTCTGGCGTTGGTGTGTGTTCCTTCCTCTCCCGCCAAAACCACCAAGTTTAAGATCACCGTGGACACCAACCAGCCACCTGTCAACCTCAGCGCCATCTTCCCAGGTAAAAGCAGACACACTAACACACACACATTGTACACTCTTACACGTCAAAACACTTACACAATGTTGGAAAAACTGTTCTCAGTTTCACAAACAGTCAAAGTTCTGCTTTTGGATCAGACATTTTTATAAAAACTGACACATTGCATTGTTTGAGACTTTGGCAGAGGAGACTTCTTCTGTAAACTGATACATGAACACACACCTGATCCACTGTGCTGCTGCTGCTGCTGCTGCTGCTGCTGGTCAGCATGTTGATGAAGGTGGACCTGCAGGTTTCATGTGGTTGAAGGAGTTATCTGAATAACCTTTAAATCTCTGACTACAGTTTATCATTTTTGTGAGTGCAAGACGAGTCTTTCTACAAAAACACTGTAAAAGAAGAGCATACAGTGAAGGAGTGTTTTGACCCATAAAGACTAATGACATTTGTTCTCAGGGAACTAAAAGGTTCCTGCAGACTATTGTTATCTGCACTGAGATAAGAAAACAACACGGTGGGACGAGGGTGCTGGTGGTTGCAGTAGTGAGCATACTCTGCAGCCTGCAGTTCAGTGTGTCCGTCTGTTTCATCAAAAAAGAAAAAAAAAAACATGTTGAAAGAAATGACACCTCAGGTTTTTTCTCATTGCGACGGCATTTAGGCTGCTGCTGCGGAGCTTTAGTTGGATATGATAAATCAAATGCAGAGTAAAAAGATGAAACCAAGAATGTCAGTCTCCAGTGAATTGAGCTGAAGAAAATTTCCATTTACATCCATTTTTTTTTTATATATAAAATGAGGATCCTTCTGTGGAAGGATGCAGCCTTCCAAGTCAGGTCCTACAGGGACTAGGCAAGACTCCCTCCTAGCACTCCGTGAACACACATAGTAACAGGCTAGCGAGTGCCCAGGTGTGCGCCATCGAGGCCCCAGCTTAAATTATGGTAAATTGTGTGCAAAGAATTGTGGGTACTTCATGTCTGCAGGGGACTCAGTCCTCTGTAGAATTCGAAGGATCCTTGACATTAGGATTCGATACAGTAGCGTCCTTGAAATCCAGCCATTTAAGGATCCTTCACTGACTTTGAGAAGCTCCAACTAAATTGGTTCGTATGGTGACGTGTCTGAGTGTGAATCTGTGAATAAGTGAGTCAGTTCTCTGGATAAATATGATTCTATAAATGCAGCCTGTTTAAAATATCTGTCAGATATGATACCAGAGATGATACAATATAATATGAAACATGTTGGTTCAGTTGATCTGAGACAGACATGTCCTACAGATAGTGTCAGCTGAGAGCTGAGGACCAATAAGCATCCACAGGAGGGCGTGACATGATGCCAGATGACGTGAGCAGGAACGGAAAGCTTGGGAATGAGAGAAATGTGTAGCTGTACATGTGTATACATTCATATGAGTCATCAGCTGTTATGTGTCTCTGTGAGTGGTTGTGTATTTATACCAGTGTGTTTATGCCTGTTTATTTATTTGTGATGCTGTGCGTGTGTGTGTGTGTGTGTGTGTGTGTGTGTGTGTGTGTGTGTGTGTGTGTGCGTGTGCGTGTGTATGTGTGTGTGTGTGTGAGCCCTAAGAACCTCTGTTGTGTTTCCCAGTTATCTTCGGTACAATCGCCCACAATCAGCAGCTCTGACGTCTAAACACACACTCAGCGTCCTCTGTGCTTTTGTGCACGGAGGGATTTGTGTAAGCTGCCGCCTGCTTACATTGTGTGTCTTTGTGAACAGTGTGACTGTATCTTGTTCACCTTTGTTGGCGTCTTGCATCACGATAGGCCGTCCTATCTGTCTCATCACGCTGCTGTCTGTCTTTCTGTCTCTGCAGAGTTTTCAGCTAAATCAGAAGATAAGGACGGGAACAGTTTGGCTTTCCAGTTCCTGTCAGGAGCCAAAGTTACCGTGCAGGCCTCCAAGACCTCCCGTGAGTCTGAAAACACCACGACACACTGAGCACTGGTTTACCTCCATGGAAACTGGTTTACATGTAAATGTGGGAATTCACCGTCTCTGACACAGAGCTGCTTCAGGGCTTTAAATATTTCCCAGATGGTGCCTATATTACTCTCAACATTTTGTTGCCTCTTTGACACATTTCAGTACCTTGTGATGAATCATGAAAACCTATTTTTTTACTTTTGATTTCTCTCTGTGACTCTTAGAGCCCTACTAGAATAATTAGTAACCTCCTCCTCCACTTTGCTCTTGACACGGTGCATAATCTGGGCACAGAGTAAGGCACAGGAGGGAAAGGATTGCACTTACTCCCTTCATAAATCATCATCATCATAAATTAAATCATGATTACCTTCAAAAGCCAGGTGTGCCTGCACCTAGCGCTCTACTATTTGCAGGGTGGATTCGGTAAATTGGAGCAGCGAGCGATTTCCTACTGAGAGTGCAGCAGTGAGAGCAGTCATGTCACTGCATCAAATATCAAAACTACAAACTGTAGTTGTAAACTTGACAGAGGAAACAGAGCTGAACTTTAAGCTTCTTAAATAATCAATAAATGTGCACCGCGTCTCTTTTTGTGTGGAGTCAGACAGCAGCTCTGCAGCTCTGCTGCGTTCATGCATATTTTCCTCAAGAATGACAAATTATTTCACACATCTGAAACCCATCCACACCTCCTTGTGTTTGTAACAAGCAGAGTGTACGAGTGTTGTGAACATGTCTCTGTAGGTGCATCATACTTTTTAAATAGCAGGAACATATAGTACCGCACCATTCTGACTTAAGACCAGGTTTTTGTTGGTCAGTGGATCAGTCGCTTTCTGCTGCCTCAGAATAGCTAAATGCCAAAAATGCACCTGACCAAACTGTATTTTAAGACCAACATGTCCATGATGACAGATGGGCTCAAGTACTACTCATGCTACGTGGGCACTGGCTCTACTGCAGCAGTCTGAAACTAGAAATGACAGTTACACAGCTCTTTGAGCCGCTCTGCAGTGAGTGTAAGATACCCCTGAAATTCTTTAAGTCTCTTTCCATACGTCTTGAACATTCTTAATAACAACCAACATGCTACTTTTGAAATATTGTCGTTCATCACGTTCTGATACCTCTTGGTGCCTTTTAATATCAGGTAACCTGATGATGATGCCTTTTGATACGCCCTTTAAACTTTTTGAGACCACCAACACATTTCTTTACCTCTTGTTGACACATCTTATTTCTCTCACTTCTTAAGAGCTCAACAGATCTCCTGATACCATTCACCTTGTGATATATTATTATTATTATTGAGTATCTTTAAATGTTTTATTGCAGCCTTTTAATACTGATCATGACTTTTACTTTTTTCTTTACTTCTCAAGTCACATCAACGCATTTAATTTCCATGCACAGTTATTATTGTCATGTTACCCAGTCCCTGCATAAGTGTGTCTGTGTTTGTCAGAGCGTTACCGTATCCAGAGCGACCACTTTGAGGACATGTGGCTGGTGGTGAAGGAACTGGTTCAGAGATTCGACCAGCATTTCTCCAAACTGGGAGTCAAAGACTTCAAGAAAAGCTTCAGTGGACCGCTCCCGCTGCAGGAGTACTTCCTGTCTGTGGACAACCACTTCCAGGTATGCATCAACGCTGATGCATCAGCTGACCTTAACAAAGAGATAACAGAGATTTTTCCAAGTAAATAAGAAGTCTCCTTGTGTGTGTGTGTGTGTGTGTGTGTGTGTGTGTGTGTGTGTGTGTGTGTGTGTGTGTGTGTGTGTGTGTGTGTGTGTGTTAGCTGCGTGTCAGTGCTCAGCAGTACCAGGATCTGCTGTCAGAGAGGGCCGTCCAGTTCAGAGCCATCCAGCGCCGCCTGCTGACTCGTTTCAAAGACAAAACCCCGGCACCTCTACAGAACCTGGACACGCTGCTGGACGCCACCTACAGCCAGGTGAGACACAGACACACACTCACAGAGTTCTGCTGGAGACTTGGGTGCTCACATGGGTGATAAAGGAGAGACATGGATGGAGGTGACTGTAAAAAAGTTGCTGTGGAGCTTCATTGACCACAAGACCCATAATCCTCAGATGAGGTGGGCCAATCACTGACTCTTTAAATACCTCTAAACTACATGAAGTGTGTTCCTTCAGCTCAGGCTCTGATTGGCTATCGAGGCCAAAACGACAGTATTGGAAGCTCCTATTGGCTCAAGTGAGGTGTCAATCAAAGGGTCAGGAGCTGGCCTCCATTTTGAGATTCTGGCTGGTCAGTTGTTTCCATGCAGGACAGAGACATGATGGATAATATGTGGAGAAATGTGAAGGTTTGAAAGGATGGAGCAGCAGTTGGTGGATATCTGTGGATGGAGTCATGTGTTTGGACGAAATATGTGACTGGATTTAGATCATCTGGACTATTGTCAGTGTGTGAGAAAGGAAATGGGAACTGTGTAAGCTGTCAGTCAAGATAATATAGATCTGTGGATTATGATGACGCTTCATAGGTGAGTCATAACTGTTTGCTGTTTGACAGAAGCAGTTACTGAGCCTGCTGTGGTGGTTGTGTCTTGTAACGGGCAGCATGAATGGCACAGCGAGGAGCGTAGCTTTCAAATGATAGATCGTATGAGTAAACCATTTAAACAACAACAAGTACAGAAGTAGTTTTACATGTAATAATCATCAAAAATCACCTTAGCAGGGCCCATGGATGGGCCGCTGGATTTCTAACAGTATATAAATATAAAGTTTTTGTGGAAAGGAGCCGGTTGAGGTGGTTCAGCCTCTGATTGTTACGGCTCTGAGAGGAGACTGGAGGGAAGACGTGCAGGAAGTTAGACAGGATAACACCTCAGGGGCCCCTCAGGGGCCTCTCAGGGGCCCCCCAGGGGACGCTTGAGGACATCACTGGGGTGGAGATACTGAAGGTGTAGACAACCTCACTCAGTCTGCTGACACTGCGACCTGGATCTGGATCAACAGCAGAAAATATATGTTCATATTTTAATTTGTTTGACTGTTGGTGGCAAATTTTACCTCAGAGAGTAAGTCTCACTCTCCCACTCTGTCTTTCATTAACTTACAAAAACAAACACATGCGTACACACACACACACACACACACACACACACAGACACACAGACACACACAGAGCGATGACGTGTTAGTGTAGATTTACAGTGTGAGAGTTGTGTTCTGCTGATTTATGGACTTCCTCTTTTAAGGTGATTAGCTGTGAGCTCACACCCAGTTGGACACACGCACGCACGCACACACAGACAGACACACGCACACACACACACACACACACACACACACACACACACTCAATGTCACGTTAGTTTAAACAGATACAACCTGTTACACACACACACTTGTACCTGCACGTCGATGTTTAGACGCTCGTTCTCCATCTCTCTTTCTCTTTGTTAGAAAGACTATGAGTGTGTGTGTCTTTGTGTGTGCTTATATATCTGTGTGTGTGTATTTGTGCGTCTATCTGTGTGTATGTGATGTAGTTGAGGTCAGTGTGAAGCTGATTTTGAAACAAAGCAGCCGTTCAGCTTTTGTCTTAAGTTTGACGTATGGGAGGGTGGAGCTGCGTTTAGTGTCTCAGTGTGTGCGTGTGTGTGCGTGTGTGTGCGTGTGTGTGTGTGTGTGTGTGTGTGTGTGTGTGTGTGTGTGTGTGTGTGTGTGTGTGTGTGTGTGTGTGTGTGTGTGTGTGTGAGAAAGAGAGAGGTAAAGTGATGGTTCCTTGCCCCCGCTGTTTACTCTAGAGGCCGACTTGGCGGTCATCGGCTGCACCATCCATTAGCTTCTCGTTAGCGTAGCGGGGCAGTGTGACATCATCTCTTCATTAGCTGTTAAAGCTGTCGGTGCGTCAGCGTTTGGCTCTCTGTGATCAGAGACACTCTCTCTGTTCAGCACGCTGCTCTAACAATACTTTACTCTGACGCTCAGTAACTGTCAGTGAGTTCAAGGAGAGGAAATTAATGAGCGTGTTGAAGTTCTTAATGCCATTAAAGCCAAATAAACAGCGTTGACCTCAGGTTGGCTGCGAGCTGTCAGGGAGCCTCACATGTTAATATCCTTACTCTGTTTAATGTCTGCCGCCTTAACTGTTTAATCAGCAGCACTTACTGCAATCATACTTAATCTGTGGTGTTTTTTTAGGCCTGCTGCACCGTTGTAGTAATAACGTATTGAGATCCATGTTGAAGGATATGTTTTTTATTTAGCCTTTATTTCAACAGGTTTGTCCCAGTGAGGTCTGTTACAAGGACGACAAGAATAGCAGCAACGCAGAGTTTAGACAAAAAAATAACATTTACTTTAGAGCACATAGTGTTGAGTAACTTAAAACCATCAGATAAAACTTGGAATGTCCCGATCCGATCTCAAAGACCAATGCCAATCACATCATTTTTGTTAAAACTGCTCGGGACCGGCTATAAAGAGCTTGATTGGATTCTTTGTTTTACGTCAGCTGTCACATGAAAGTTTTCATGTGCAGCAACAAGGAGTGCAGCCTTCGTCAACTGTCCTGTACTCCTCTGAGCTCCTGTGTGTGTAAGAGCAGCGCCTGAGCCCCGCCCACAGCAAAACACCACATGTTATAAACCAGGGATGTACGATAATATCTGCACGTCATGATCCTATCACATATACATATATCCCTCATGGATTAGCATGAGCGACTGCAGATGGATACAGCCTGACTGGCACCCCCTGGTTCAAAGCTCAGTAAAGGGACCTGGACCAGCCTCATTGTATGCAAATAAATTCATCTGTTTGTTTAATTATGGATCTCTACAAATACAGTATGCAGTGCTTTAAAATCATGTTTGAAATCACAAATGCACCCAAACTGATCTTTTGCCTGGTGCAGGACTCTGACTGGAGTGCCGCCTTTTAATTGTAGAAATACGGTGGTTAGAGCAGCTGGATGCTTTGCAGCAGCTACGCTGTCCGTGTGAATGCTGCATGCGTGTGAGCCGCAGAAGTTCTGCTCATGCAGCCAGTGTGGCCTGATGCCGGAATTCCACTGGTTGCGTGTCCGGTGCAGAACGGCAGTGCTGGTTATCCGCTGCGTGCTCCGCCGTCTGTCAACGCCCACCGGCTGCGTTTGCTGTGCGGAGCGGTGCAGCTCCACCGGGCAGTGGGAGTCACGAGGACCCACAAGATCTTGTGAATTCACGCATAATTGTGCGATATAACAAGATGTAGTTTCTATAAACAGAACCACAAAACCAGAGGAGCAGTAGGAAGACATCTGGGTGCACCTCCATGATTAACATCTCCTCGTCCATGGTGTCAACGGGGTGAAATGACGTCTGAAAACCTCTGACCTGTTGACTTCAGGCCTGCCTCTGCCCATTATGACGTTTTCAAGGTGTAGTGCAGGGAAATATGATCCGCCGTGAACACTGTGTATTTTATTTTGAAAATTAACCAGATGTTTTATTTTGTTTCTGTGCACGACTTCCTGCCCCGCACGATCTGCTCTGTGCTGAATTGTTGCGTTGAGCTCCGGTGTCCGGCAAAAATAGAAGTGCTGCGTATCTGTTGCGGAGGCCTCCGGAGCGCCGGAGCTGAGACGGAGCCGGAACGCAGCACAGCCGCAGCCGATGGAAACACACACATTGACTAGAATTGAAATGGATCGGCTCCGCTGCCGTTCCAGAGCGCAGACGCAACCAACACGCATCTGGTGGAATTTGGGGGTGAGATAATGAAACACAGTGGGGTTGTCATTTGCCAGTTTTGGTCGATTGTCATTTAAAAAGGGCGGGTCTTACCTCACGTAAGTCTGAATGCACAGGGTAATGTCTGAGACCCTGATGGACAAAGAATGATAACGCTCATGTCTGATGTGTTTAGGCAAAACTCACTGTTTTATCATTAGTAAACATCACTGTTAAACTTTGAGTAACCTCTTCAAACTTTGTGCTTCTGGACTCGTGATGTGCAGTTTGAATTACGTGTCAAAATGTTGCTCCGTCTTCACTCTGACATCCAGCTCTGATATCACGACTCTGCCTCGTCGAGCTAATGCTTCCTGCTGTCACTCCTGTCCATCACCCCTTCTCTCTCTCTGTCTCCCTCTCCCTCCGTCTTCCTCTCTTCCCGCCATCCCGCGGCTCGTATGCGGGAAGTTTCTGACACACTATACACTCTGTAATGTATACACACCCGCCATAATGGAGGCTATCGACGGCTGGTCGGAAGAGTGATGAATGCGTCAAATTAATAATTCATGTCAGTATTAGGAGTCATGCTGCTGAGGCCGGGGCCAGCTCAGCAGTTCGCCGTCTGTAACAGGACCGGTTTCATGAGGACACTTCACAGACTCTGTTTTAATAGAAGGCTGACGGGAGGGAGATAAAAATCAAATGTGCTTTTAATTTGATGATATACTGAGACTTTTTTCCTACTTTCATCTGTCTGTGTGGATTTCACTTTCAGTCAGTTTCTGGTTTTCTTAGAAGGTTTTCTTTCTTTCCAACCTTTTTGTTTATCATCATATTTGATTTCATTTTAAGTGCATTTTTTTTTTGGATTTCTTTCAGTTCAAACCTTTCTGATCTCTATTTTTTTGTTTCTTACTTATCTGCTCACTTTCTTCTGACACAGAGGTGGTAAATAAACCGTCTAACAGTTATTTATTTCCAAATAAGTGAAACTTTCAGCTTCCCATTTTTATTACTTGTTCATTTAACACCTTGCTCAAAGGCACTCCAGTGGTCTTGATGTAGGAAGGAAGGATGTTGGTCCTTCACTTCTTCTGCGACAGTCGTTTTTTCGGTTAATTTCAGGCACTTAAACTGAGTTCCTGGTCAGAAACCTTCACCAGGTGAAACCCAGAGTAAAGTTTTTGTGGGTGTTTACCTCATGAAGCTGCGGCTCGGTGCCAGCAATCACACTGTTGTTAGAATGAGAAAGGAATGTGTGGCCAATCAGGAATGCTGGTGAACCAGGCACCTCTTTCATTTCGGCCCGGAGGAATGTCTGCTGGGTAAATTTTCTGCATCAATCTTAGGTGATGGGGGGGATTTCCCCCTCGTTAGCGGTGTGTGTCTCCACATGCAGCGGCCGGCCATGGCCGACGAGCCGTCAGAGATAAGAGGAACGAGCTCCCTGTGAGAATACTCTGCGGTCGGCTGTGCATTTATGCAGCGGAGGATAATATTTCCATTGTTCATGCTGCCTTTATGAGCCTATATTTTATTCATGAATTCCTGAGAGCTAGCGAGCCACGGCTGAGTTTTTCTGTGTGTGTACGTGTAAGCTCAGGAAACTTTTTCATCTGCCGACCTCAGTGGCTGGATTCCAAAATACACCCGATGTTTGAACCGTTGGACCAGCTCGATGTGATTGATGAGTTTCAGAACAGAGTGAGACTCGTGAACGATTGTTTGTTACGTGTCAGAGCGGCTGGTGGAGAAGACAAACCAGCTACGGACTGAATTCTCCAGTTTGTTTGGTCATTGCTGATAAACTGCAGCTCTGCTCTGTCAGTATTTCTGTCTCCTGTCCTGGTCGAGGTGTGTTTCTCCTCCACCTCCCTCCCCCATCACTCCTTAAAAAGCCATCAGTCATCGCAGCCCCTGTGTTTTACACTCTCCCCTCTAACTGGTGTTTGATTAATCTGCGGCAGCCAGAGGTTGACCTGGCGCTGGTGCTCCTCGGCTAACTAACTCGCCAACCTCTCAAACTGGAGGGGAAACCCACGACTGTCAATCAGAGAAATAAAAAGCCCTAAAAAGAGTTTGTGGAAATGGATGACGAGGGGCCAAAGGGGGCACAACAAAGGGAGGGAGACTTTTCCCTTCCCATAAATATTTTCTCCGGCGCTGTTTCCTCTGGATGTGAAATGTCCGTCGTTTGTTAGTATTAGCATTAGCGCTGGGCTAGCGAGAGCTGACGTCTGGGAGGTGGCAGCGGGGGGCTCAGGAGCCGGGCCGGGTCGAGCCAAGCTGAGCCTCCCTGTAATTATGAGTTCAAACGCTGGAAGAGGGCGGCGCGCTGACTGACGGGGTGACTGACAGGCCGTTCAGGGGCCTCGCGGGGCCCCTAATGGAGGCTTCTGGTGGACAGCAGCTTGATTTATCTGGCCCCAAATGGAGCTCTAAACATGGCTAAACACAGATCCCACTGTGGAGTGCAGGACCACCACCATTAACAGTCAGGCCTCTGACTCCTCATGTCTGTGTGTGTGTATCTAAGAGTGCATGAGGAAGTGTGTGTTTCAAGTATGTATATATATGTATGTATGCTCGTGTTTCATTCGGCCATTTGTGTGTTTTCACATTCATGACTGTGTGTTTATTAATGTGTGTAATCATATTTCAGATGGCATGTGCGTGTGTGTGTGCAGACATGTAGACTGTGTGTTCATATACTGCACAGTGTGTTTGTGTAGAGTGTGAGCGCGTTTAAGCAGATTATGTCTGCATGTTTTTTTTCCCGTGTTTGCATGTGCACTAGAGGTTTTTATGGGTCCAAACATTTGGACGAAATCCAAAACAGACTCATGGACAACCGACTCAAACCTGACATGCAAAAATACATTTTCAGCAAAACAGATCAGGGCTCTCATTTATAAAGCAGAAAATGGCGTGCACCAAGAAATATTCTGATTTAAAAAACCATGCGTACACCTGACAGTGTGCCATCTGAAGATGAAAGTTTGATCTGTGAACGCAATGTATTTATTCATCAAAGTTTGTTGCGGCGATCTTGGCCTGCATTATGATGAGGACTCAAAATGAGGATATGGAGTTTGATAATCATGTGAGAGCTGCACTGACTTTATTTCCAGACTTTACTAAGTCACAAAATCCATATGTGCAGCTGGTGCAGATGAACGTAAGTCGACTGGAGACGTAAAAGTGTGTGGCAGCACTGCAGTGTCTCCAGTGCACTCTGTGTGTGCACAGTCGTATTTACTGCAGTGATTTTACTCACAAAACTGTCTGAGAACCTAAATCATGCGCATTCATAATAGGTATTTACAGTATTGTAAGATATTATTGGAAACTGTTGAGGCTCTGTTTTCTAATTATTTAAAGCTATTTAATGTGTCAGCTGCATCCCTCTCGTCCGCACTCTGCGGGGAGTGTGATGGTGAGACAGCGCTGATGAAATAATGAGCAGAATCTGAGGTGAGATGTGAGCGAGCTCATAATTTTTACAACTGAAAGGTGTTAATGGAAAAGTTGTGGCTCCCCAGCACAGGCACTGAAAGTGTCGCTGGATTGGAAGCTTATGGTGAAGCAGATCTATAAGTAACGTGTGATATGAGACGACATGAAATGTGTGAGAGACGTTATTATATGTTTCTGTACAGGTGCACACTTTCTCTCGTCAAGTTTGTTTTTTATAGATCGGCACTTTTGCATGGTAAGTGGCGTACGCCTCTTTCAGGCCTTGTATTGTGTGTATGCAGTGTTTATAAATGAGACCTCTGATCCGAGATCAGTCCGATTAGACCTGAAAAATAATCTGACCTGACCCCAACATGCAGTAAGAGAAACTAATAGACTAAAATGGATTGAGAACTTTGACACTGGCAGTACAATGGTTCTCCACTGATTAATGAGCAGCCACGGTCAAAAAGAGCAAGACATGCAACAGTATTTTTTCCTGCACTCAGTTCACGCTGTGACTCACCTCAAAATACACATTTTCCTCCTGTGACGTGGTCAGAGAGATGATCGAGAGGCGTGTTGGATCCACACAGAACTGCAGCAATGCAGCAAAATCCCACCTGAACACAAACAGACTGAATATGATTTTAACCTGAGCTGTCCTGATTTTTAATGTTGTTAAAGGTGGTTAAAAAGTTAAGATATTTTTATTTCATTTTGGTTTTGGAACAAACACTCAAGAGTCATTTTGGCATTTTTACTGAAATATTTAAACTCTAAAGTGCACTGATCCAGGATCTGAGACGTGTGTGACCCTGCGTCGATGACCAGTGTATTTGTGTAGCAGTGGACTGGTGATCCATTACCAAGTATGTGTTCATGTAGATAGAGTGTGTGTGTCTGTGAGAGTGTGTGTGGTGTGAATGGCAGGCTCTTAGGTGCCCTGTGTGTGTTTGTGTATCAGATTAAAGGACTGACGAGGGCCGAGAAACTTCGTCCCTCTCTCTCTCTCTCTCTCTCTCTCAATCATGTTCTGACTTCCCTCAGGAGATGTTTCAGCCCAGGTACACACACATTTACACCCATCAGTGCTTTCCCTCTCTCTCTGTCACACACACACACACACACACACACACACACACACACACAGAGACTGAGACCCCTCTGGAGGCTGAATGGAGCACAGAGGGGTGACGGTGGTCTGGTTTGTTTTCCCTCAGACACTCTGTTTATGTGACTGTCTGTCTTATCACTGAATGGCTGTCTTTCATTCAGCTGACGGACACTCAACGTTTTGTGTGTGTGTGTGTGTGTGTGTGTGTGTGTGTGTGTGTGTGTGTGTGTGTGTGTGTGTGTGTGTGATGGGGGTGGATTCAGTCTTTTTACCCCCCGTGTGAGACCCTCAGAGCCTCAGGAGGTGTTTGCTGGAGTTCTTCAGGTGACGACAGTCTCAAGTACATGTTTCTTTAAGAAGTCTACAAGTCAGATTTTTTACATGTAAATCAGTGTTTCTCTGCTTTTTTGACCCCTATGAGGTCAGAAGAACAATCTCCGAATATGATAATCTTATTTTTTTTTTGGACTTGATTCACATTTTGCACCTCTGTGGCGGCGATGACCACAGCCGGAGACATTATGTTTGTAGCTTGTACGGACACACCCCATTCTCGTGAACGCGATATCTGGAGAACGCCTTGAGGGAATCATCAAGCATGACACATGATGATTGGTGATTAGAATTTAGTCGTCGAAGGTCAAAGGTCACTGTGACCTCACAAAACATGAATCCATATGCTAATTATGACAAAGATTCTTACAAACGTCCAACAGGATAAAATGATGAAGTCATTAGATTATGTATCCAAAAGGTCAAAGGTCAACTCACTGTGACATCACAACCCGTTCTCATTCCAAAGTCGGCAAATACTGCCACCAGACACCTGACACCAAAAGCAACCTTTGGCGAGCGGTGTCATTTCGTAAAGTGGCTCGACCGAAACATTTGCAGTGTTATGGTACGCCGCTGGTCAGCAGGACAGCACCTGTCATGGCAGCATGATACGCAGATGGACAGTCCCAGTTCATATTGCAGCCACACCGCACCTGACACAGAGGTCTGATATGCTGCTGGACGGCGTCAAGTTGAAACACTGCAGGTAACGGCGTAACATAAGGAGCTAAGGAGCTATGAAGGAGCTACGAATGTAGAGCCAGACCATGATGATCTTTTCCAAACCTAACCACATGCTTTTGTTGACGTCCTGGTGCTGGATGTGGCGTCCTAGAACATCAGCAGCAGATGCAGGAGGACACCTACTGTGTCATATGTAGATGTAAAAGGTCACTGACAAAGCGGCGACATGTGATGACTTGAGATTAGGACATGTTGGACATCATACTGTTCTGCAAAAACACTTTTTGGCAGTTATTTAACATCATATCTCAGGATGGGATACAGCTGCTCTCGATCGATTTAGGCACCGTACAATACGTTCAGTGACAGTAAAGCTTCTCTATTGTAGGAACAGAAGGGGAGACATTTGGTCAGATACTGAATTGGTGACTCTAGATCTTGTGTGTGTGAAGCATCCATGTTTTCACTGACATGCATGGAGACTGTCAGAGACACTGGACTGGTCTGGCATACAAAGCAGTTATTCTTTGAATCTCTTTCTCGGCTAAAGACTTTTTGTGATGAGCAAACAGAAATCAGCCGGCGTTTAAAGCCTTATTTCATTATTTGGGATTTAAACGGCTCGTCCGTTCAATTCCAGGTAGCATGAGGTCATTAAAAAGTCTGTTTAAAGTTAAACAGTTTCAGATTTAGTTGTGTTAAACTTTGTAACATCAGTGTTCTGTGATAGAGTTTTGGTCGTCGGCCCAAACCGAATCAGCCCCACCCTGAGCAGCAGACGGGTTCGAGCCGAGTCTGGCTCTGATTTCTCTCGGCTCCCTCGGGCTCGATCAGGTCAAGTTTCATTGTATTTATCTTCCACAGATTTTAATCAGGTTCGGGCTCATTAAATGCCGCAGCGGTTGCGGGCGAGACAACACACAATCAATCGGTTCCAGTAGGATCAGGCCAGATTTTTGGACCCGACATAAGCCGTAGTATGAAAGACGTGTAAAAACAATCACAGAGGGAGGAAGAGAGGAACGAGGATGGAGCATGTGAACTGTTCTTTATCAGACAGACATAGATGACCTGCCAGAGGATTTCCTCATAGATGTGGTGCAGCCGGAGGAGACTTTATTATTAACATATGGATGTGGTCGGAGTGGGAGGGGACGCAGGCCGTCGAGGAGGGGATCAGAGGGGGAGATTCAGAGGAAGATAGAAGAGATAGACAGATGAAAGTGAAACAAAGACAAGACAGACATAGAAATACAAAGAATGAGAGTTTTGGATTTACCAATAAAAGACACGTGGAGACAGAAAGATGAGGAGATGAAGTGAACTGAAATATGGAAGAGATGGATAAGAATACGAAAAGATTAAGAGAAGGAAAAAGACAGAAATACAAAAACAGAAGACAAGTGCAAAAAAAGGGACCAAATATGGGAAATGGGGCCAAAACACAACGCATATCTGTTTTTATTGTAGTTTATTTTTCAGGACAGAAGAGTTTGTTACAAAAAAAGAGATGGAACACAGAGATCTGTCCGTCTATCTGCATGATGAAAACATCTGCTGCCATTTAAAGATATATATGCAACAAAACGTACGATTGTGAAGTGAGAAGAGGTTCAGAGATGGAAAAACTGACACTAAGAAAGACACTAATGAAATGTAGGTGAAGCATCAGAGATATGAAACTATCCCACTCAGGCAGATGGAGGAGAGAGGGCCGTAACGATCTCCTCCTCCTTCCTGTCCTCTGATCCCACAGCTGAACGAATCAAAGAACAAATCTGACTTTTATTGTCTGTTTTATTTCCCATTGATCTGCTTTCATCTGTCTGCTGTCCGCCCCGCAAATGACAGAGTGATCCGAGCTCCGCATCACACCGCAGAGGACGGACCAAAGAGACGGGAGACAAAGGATGGAGAAAGTTTACTGAGGGAGAGGAAGGAGAGTGTTAGCGGGAGGAAAAGAATACTGCAGATGAAATATGAATTAATTATTAAAAGGAAAACTGGAAAAAAAAATCAATGACATAAAGAAGCAGAAATAAAAGTTTAAACAATGAGCCACACACACACACATAAAAAAAAAAGAATCAGTGAAAGAAATGCAGCCCAGGAGGAAACAATCAGATGACACAGCACTGAGACAAAGAACAAATTTAAAACAGGATGACGATAAAGAGGAGCTGAACTGAGAATTAATGAAACTGAGTCAACGCTGAGCGAACTGTGAAATGTAAAGAGCAAAGGAAATGATAGACTACAGGAAAACATTAAAAGAACAATGATACGATATGAATTTAAAGTGAATGAAAAATTCATAAGAATCCTTCCAGCACTGTGTGGAGACGGTCATCAGTCCCTCAGCGGTCCTGCTGTGCTCCACTTATCAGTTTTCCTGCCAAAATATTCAAACAGGAGTTCTGACCAGTGAATATATAAAGACAAAGTTTCCCACCATGCTTACCACATCATTTCTCTTTGTGTCCTGTTGCTGGGCACCAAGCAGAGATTTAATAAATCATCCATGTTGGAAAGCTGTCACGCTGAGAGGAGATTAGAGGAGCAGAGATTATAGACTGGAGGCTTTTTCCCTGCAGCTTTAATTAAACAGTCTGATAGTCCAGTGCCAACAGTTTGGGCCTGATATGACACCCCTGACCTGTGAAACCTGTGGCTGCACCATCATCATCATCATCATCATCATCACAGATGAGACCTGGTTGGGTCTGCTGGGTGTCAAAGGTCAGCTCTGACCTGGTGTGGTGGTTTCCAAACTCCCCGCCTGGTTTCTCTGGCACAGACATTTTGACTGTAACATACAAAACCACAGCAGGGTGCTGTTTGCATTCTGCTCTGCTTGTGGGAAGCTTTTGTTTGGCCGAAGAGTAAATCAAATCAGCTTTGCAGCTCAGAGGACGAGATGTGTGGAGTTCCGTGCTGTCGGCCGTGTCGACCACAGACTGTAAACTTGTGTGCTCTCGATGACGTTATGAGTCAAAAGACCACAGTGAAGTGGTGACTGACGGCGTCCATTTGCTGAGCTCTGGTCTGGTGACTGGAGTGAAAAGATGCAGGGCGGGTATGAAAATTAAACTAATGGTGATAATGAAAATATAAGTCAAAATGAAATATGGTAGGTCATAGAGGACACGAGAAAATAAAGACAAAAACAAAATGGCATCATAAACTGCAGCGCCTGTTATTTGGGTCCAGCTGTTGAATCGTTCTCCCATTTTGTCTCATGTCTCCACTGTGTGTAAAGCTCCGTCACACATGCACTGCAACCCTCAACTCATCTCGACCTCACCCAAAGAAGTGTGTAAGAACACAAATGTCCAAATAAGTACAACGTCCATGTGATGTCCGATTGAGCCCCTGTGTGAAAGGAGCAGGTCACTGTCTGAAGAATTCACTGCGAGCCTGTTGACGACATTCTGACCAACTTGCTCAGAAGTGGAAGAAAAGCAGAGGGTGAAAAAGAAGGGTCACCTACATGTAGGCACCAACAAAAATGCCTAACTGGCAAGATGATGATATTTGGGAACTTCTGTCAGGAAGGGAAGAACCAAAATTATCAGACAAAATAAAGAAACAGCAATCTGCCTCCTGCAGGCTCCACTGAGGTGCCGACTCTGACTAAAAAGCCAGTGTGAAGTAAAACACCAGATGAATTAAAGCGGACTGCATGAAGAAAGGGATAAGGTGCTTAAATTCAAAGCAGGAGTAACTTTGCAAATACTCATGTTAATATGAGGTGAAACTGAATTTCCTGAAAGAAACCGCAACACAAATGAAGTTAAAAAAAAATGAAGGACTAAAGGATAAGGTGGAGCTGACGGTGAGGTAGGATTGAGTCAAGTTCAAACCATTAAAACAAACTGTGTCACTGTTATCAGGCTGATTGTGTTGTGTTTGATGTCTGATCCTGGGTCAGCTCAGACCAATCACACTTTGTTTAAACCAGCAGGACTCTGTCTGCAGCTCTGTAGAGGATACACCCCAAATAATACGATTACACACCAGCATACAGTCTACACACACACGCACACACACACACACACACACACACACACATGCTGCGCCCACATGCGACTGATTTTTGATGGATAAATTCCTGTTCGTTAAGGAAATGCCATTTCAACAATGATCCCAGTGTGTGCGTGTCATTCCATTATTTAATTAGCTGTAAATATAGCTGTGTGTGCAGCGCGTCATGTGGTCTGCATGTATGGAAACCATATGCACAATGGGACAAGTTGGCAGTGTGTGCGACTGTAATACAGTGGAACAATATACACAGATCTGCAGTCAGAGCTGGAGCTAATGGATTTTGGGCACCGGCTGGAAAACGTTTGTGTGTTTACGTCTCTGTTGTAAAGGAGCAGATACAGTCAGATGGCGAGCTGCACACGCATGAGAAGGTTTGGTCATATGACTATGGTTCCTGCTTTCTGTTATGTGCATATTTTTTATATTATTAATTTTTTGTCAGTCATCAGATGTGTAAAGAGCAGGGACGGTTCATCGTTAATCTGTGAACAGTGGAGAATATTTTTGAACATGTTGGTCTGTAGGTCAGTTTTGCTGTTGCTCAGTTTAGTGGTATTACTGGCAGCTGATGAGGTATTCATGCTACACTGGTTAGCCAACATTAGCCGCTGCTGCTCTGTACTGTGCACCACCCGGGTCAGTTAAACGTTAAAATTTCACCACGTCTAAATGGATAACACTTCAAAATGTGGGCACTAAAGCTCACTGAGAAATGGAGCTCCAGAGGAAAAGTAAAGTGCCTCTTGGAATTCCAGCATTGTGCTTTTTTCTCTCTTAAAACTGAAAATGAAAAGACATGAACGGGTTAGTTATGGGTTGGTAACAGATGCCACGATATTGAAACTGACTCCCACAGTAACCAGTCGAAGGCAACTGGACCTGATGGACTGGATATTTTTCCAAAAGGCTTCCTAAGTTCCTCTCAGCCTTTCTGAAAAAAATCTTCATCATGCAGCTGCCTGAGAGGTGAAATGTCTTCAGTATATCTACAGCAAGTCCTCCTACTCTCCTAAAATGTTTCCGTCACCTTTCTTCCTATTTCCATGACTAGGGTTGAGTCTTGAGATCATTTTATTGAGGCTCAGTCATTTCAGATTTGATATGATACACACAAAGGCCAAAACACAATGGCTGCAAGCGCCATGCGTCCCAAAATACGCCCCTATTATTACACACACTGGCTCCTCTAGAAGCTGTTATGCTCCTATGGCAGTTCGACTCTTCGCCTCCCCATGGATGTATACAGAAAACTGAGTTAACTGAATTGACTCCCCCTGACCTAAAGATACGTCTATGTACGTCTGGTGCATAGATGATTTTCTTTATTTTTCATATATTCAACAAATCAAAAGACCAAACCAATGACAACTGGACTCAGCGGCACAAAGGAATAAGACATATCAGGATTTAGCCAATGCATTTGTCATTTTGTCCGCTGAAAGTGAAGCTCACCGTTCACTGAGGGAATCATTCCTGCATCATGAAATGTTTCCTGCATTGCTCTTGCAAATACAAAAAGAGACGAGATGAAAGGTTTGATATCAGAGCTGAATAAAACCTTCTTTTTTTTTCCTCAACCAGGAACCAGATCCAAAAATTGAACCGTCTATCGTAACCCAACCCTACAGTTTGGCTGACAGGGATGTAATTTAAAGACAAGATTAGGTTTGTAAGATTCAGCCTGTCACGCTGATTTGTCTCTTTTCTCTGGTCAGCAAATAAAAAGTCGGACAGTTTGACCGTCAACACGAGATCAGAACCAATCATTAATGTTTTTTATTTTGTTTATATACATATGTTAATTATATATGTGTGTGTGTGTGTGTGTGTGTGTGTGTGTGTGTGTGTGTGTGTGAGCGAGCCAGCATGACTGATCATCTCCACCAGTTCACTTTCTCCAAAGTCAACACTTGTGTCTCTGCGCGTTGTGTGTGTGCGTTTGTTGCTTCCGCCTCACAAACAATGGCTGATTTATAAGATTACACATATTTACTCTGTAATCACGCTGTGTGTGTGTGTGTGTCTGAGAGAGAGTGCGGCGGCCTCGCGACGCCAAGCCGAGGGTATTTATCTTGTTGCAGTGAATTCCCAGAGTTCTCCTCATTTTTTTCCTCCTTCACTCACTTCTCTCTCTCTCTTCCTCTCCTCCGTCCTTCAAAAGAGACCATTGAGAGAAAAGCAAACAGGCATGGCGGGGGCAATACACACACACACACACACACACACACACACACACACACACACACACACACACACTCACACACTGCTGCCAAGGGTGTGTTTGTGGGTACAACTTATTTAGTGTGGTTTTTGGAGTGTGTGTGTGTGTGTGTGTGCGTGTGTGCGTGTGTGTGTGTGTGTGTGTGTTTATCAAAGTGTGTGTTGTGTGTGAATGCATGTGTATGTTTAAGTAAGTGTGTGTGGAATTCACATTACAAAGCCGGCAGTGTGTTTGATCGGATTAGCGATCTAAGCGAAGGCGGCTTGAGTACCGAGCTTTGTTATCAGTGCGTTAGCATCACAGCAGCGTTAGCATTGACCTCATTTACTTTACATTAGCGTCGTTAGCCTCTGATTAGCTTTGGGCTGCTACAGTTGGAAGTGTATGGAATTTTGAGTGAGCCTGCCAAAGCTCCTTAGCTCCAAATTAGTGTCGTTTTCACTGGGACCACAACCAAAACCATCACCTCAGACCTGGCTCTGTGTGTGTGTGTGTGTGTGTGTGTGTGTGTGTGTGTGTGTGTGTGTGTGTGTGTGTGTGTGTGTGTGTGTGTGTGTGTGTGTGTGTGTGTGTGTGTGTGTGTGTTTTGGCTTCTCAGGTCTCTCTGGTCTGGACTGCATCAAGTGTGTGGTTCACTGTTGGACCGTAGGGACGCTCAGTGTGTACAGGTTGTGTGTGGGTGTGCAGAAAATGTGTAAATGTGTGTGTATGTACACTCTTTTTCGTGAAGGAAACCATTTTCTTTATTTTTCAGCTGTTTCTCTTAATTCAGGATAGAAAATCAGGGAGTCTTTGAAGCAGCAATGCATTATGGGAAATCTAAGAGTGACCAGTAGAATCAGCCCCGTCTCCACCAAACCCTTTCAGTCCAGCACCTGTGGAACCAGCAGTGAGCCTTCAGACATGGTACCTGGACCCTCGGTGTGTTCAGACAGTCCTCTTAAATGTGGGCGGGGTTGTTGTCACTCACTGCTCCGTCCAGCACTCGCTGTATTTCCTCATCAGCGGTGACACAGATGGAAGTCTGCACCTGGTTTATCGTCCACAGAACGAGGCTGCACGCCCACATTTTCAGAACAAAACAGAACAGGCTGCAGTGAGAGTCTCTCTCCATGGGATATTTAAAAATAGCAGCTTTGTGCATTTAGTCCTTCTCAGGCAAGCTCAGGGGTTTAGTGATGCTGTAGCCCACAGGAAGTGAGGATTAGAATATATGACCTTCACATAATCCGCTCCAAATTAATCTATATTTTTAAAGTCATTACTAAAAGTGTGTGTCATATAAAAACTAAAGTGATGCTCAAAGTTGTCACAGTGAAATTTAAGGTGTGCTGATGGATTCACGTCATCAACTCATGCATTGAGTAACATTACAAGTTAACGTTCCACCTTAAAAGTTGCCGGCAGTCGGCCCAGTGAATGAAGTTATTTTTTCTCTTTCATTTTATAGTTGTAGTTTACTGATGTATGAACAGAGGTTACATAAAACCAGAGTGACCATCCTCTACTGACCAATCAGACTGCAGGGTTTCTAGCTCCACCTTTTAGTACCAGATCTGTGTGCTAGGTACCCCAACAGAGGGGGGACCAAACATGGGGACGCTAAGGACGCTGCTGTTGGGACCATCCACAACTTTCACTGTGGAGACAGAAAACATAACTACTTTAATGTGCACCCAGCTGAACTGAACTGAACCCGACTACTTGGTGGAAACGAGGCTATAGTGTTTCATGCAGATCATTTTCTTTGACGTAAATGTTGGGTCAGTCATTAGAGTCATTCTGGTCAGGCAGACATGGTTCAAACCCACCAAAGTTTATTTTAGATTCTAGTGGATATTAAAGTTTCCAATGATACCAAATATGTCAGCTTGGATCTTCGTGAAATGTGTATGGTATTATATAAATTATATAAATATATATATTATATGAAATAATTTAAAACAAGAACATTTTACACCAAAACAGAGCTCAGTAGAACTTCTGATTTTTATTTCATTTGTCAGACATACCAACTCAAGTGTTCTGTGCAAGTTAGGGCTGTCAGTTTGACAAAAGATAACACAGGAAAACAAACATATAGAGCAAAAGGAGAGAAGCTAAACCTTTGTGGAGGAAAAGAAAAACAGGGAGAAACAGGTGGAAAGAGAGAAAGACTCGTCTGAGTGTACAGCTGAGACTCTGCAGCTGCACAGCCAGGCAAGTGTGTCTGTGTGTGGAGCTAATTTGTAGTCAGGATCTCTCCGTGTTTTGTCTGCCAAGATTAGACTGCCTTGTTTTGGTCTCTGACCGCATGCAGACAATGCACGATTTACACACGCACACACACACACACACACACACACACACACACACACACACACACACACCAACACACACAGCATCAGGAAGCAGCAGCCTGACTTTGTCACTGTCCTATCCGGTCGTATTTTGTCCTGTGAAGCAGTGACAGTAATGAAAATCAAGTTTGGTATTTCGCCGTGTCATGTTAACCAGCTTGAGGAAATTACATTTAATTTAACTTAATTTTTGGTTGTGTAACAGACTGTCTGTTCCACAGAGATTTTTAGTGAACTTGAGTTCATAGATCACTGCCATAACAAGAAACCACAACGACCAGGTAGAGACTTCCTGTTGCATGTCTGCTGGAGGCACAAGACTGAGGTCTGAAGCTGCAGGCTCAGGGTTATGTAATAAATGTTTGGAGTCGTTTTCTCCACGTGAAATTGAATTTTATGTTCTAACAAAAGAGACTCATGACTGTGGGAGAAACTCAGAGTGCGTTTGTTTAACTGTGTCTGCACCATAGAGACGAGCTGGGAGGACGCTGTGGATGTACTCAAGATTAATAAGTCGGGATGCTGTCGGTGAAATATAGCGTCATGTAAAGGATCTGTAGGCGACAGTCTGAGCATTAATACAGCAGCAAACCACTGTTTGTTATGTGAAGATATCATGAAGTCACTTTCCTTCTGTGTGTTTAATCTGAGCCTCTCTGTGGTTCATAAGTCGTGCATATATGTCCCGATGGGTGTGTATCAGTGTTAATTTCGTTCATGAAAACTATGACAAAAATTGTTCATCAATGACGTTTTCTCCAACACGAAAATGAGACGATGACGAGCAAAAACTAGATCTTGATTATAAAAACGAAGACGAAATCAGTGTTTCAGTTTTCGTTCAAGAGACCAGACGCGAAGAAAATGTTGGTGGTGGACTGTTGGACATTGAAAGCAGAGAACGGTCGTTCCTGTAATTATCTTCAGATAAACTCCAGTAAATAGTCTGCACCAGGATGTTTGGGTCGGTGCGAGTTGTGAGCTGTAATTCAGCAGTAAATAATCAGCTGTGTGTGTGTGACTGTGGATGGTGGAGCTGCTGAATGGATCTGTGGAGTTTGTTAGTTGCAGCGGTGGCTGTTAGCAGCTAGCTCCGCTCGCAGCCTTAACAGCTTCACTCCGCAGGACTCCACTCAGTCCGGACTGGAGAAGGTTTGTGGGTTGATGGTGTTTGACAGGCAGGTAGGAGGCTCAGTTATCTGTGAGTGTAGCTGTGCTGTAAGTAAACAGGCTGAACTCAGATGAAAGTTTAGTTTGAATCAGCAACTCTGTGAGAGGACACCAGTTTAAACCTCCAGACTAACATGTTGCACATGAAGAAACAAGTTATGTTTCTGCTTCTTAACAGTCACATGGATAAGTCAGAGTTTACAATGAACCTGGGGACAAATCCTAGCTGGCTCACATTAGTTATTTGTTGAGAGCATAAATAGAGAGATGTTAATTACGAGTCATCCATTTCTTATTTTAAAATTCTGCTGCATTATTAATGATAGTTCCATCACAGCCATGTTGTTGATATCAGTTGCACCCAGATACAACATCAAACACTCTAATGCCGTTGTTTTAAACTTTAATGTTGCCTGAATCATGTTTCTCATGTGATCTGACGTTATTTTATCTGAGTGAATCACACGTGGACTCGTGCAGAGCCTGAGAACTTCTCCACAGAAATATGTAACAGATGTTCTCTGATCATTAGAGGAGCACGAGGCAGGTTAATACATTATTTTAATAGGACAGGAATACAACTATTTAATACACAATGTCCTTGTTTTGCTCACTTCCTCTCCAATAACTGTTTTTTTAAACAGTTCAGCATTTTTACTCATTTGAGAAGATTACACAGACTCACAGCAGCCAATCAGCAGCCAGCAGACGGACTGTAGCTTCATAATGAGCAGGAACAATAACTTTTAGTCCTAAATGTCTCGTGGGTCAAGTTTCAGCTGATTTTACAGGAAGTCTTCAGTCCTGACATGACTTATTGTTGTCATCATTTCCTCGTGCAGCAGCAAACGCCAACACTGCTGACAAACTGAGGCCACACCTCTAAAGAAGTCTGTTAATCTTTAAAGTGTTGTCTCATTTGTTCTGTTCAGAGTCTCTGCTCAGGAAACCACACAGATGTTTTGCTCTGTAGTGATGGTCAGCTCTGGAGACCTGCTGCTCTGTGAACATGCAGCCGGCTGCAGACGCAGTGAAAGTGACGTTGAGTTTGGAGATGAACCGTCATTTAGCTTTCAGTCCAGATCAGGAGAAGCTCCCTGTCGCTCTCACTGGGCGTCACATCGAATTTAAAGTCAGAGGTAAAGACCATGAGAGACAGAGAGTCTGAATGAATGTGATCTCCTGCTGGACACACAGCTGGACTCACATCTGGCTCTGTGTGTGTGTGTGTGTGTGTGTGTGTGTGTGTGTGTGTGTGTGTGTGTGTGTGTGTGTGTGTGTGTGTGTGTGTGATACTTTTCTTACACATATGTTCATCTTTACAAATGTGCACGTGCATCAACATGTGCACGCAGCGTGTGTATTCATGCAAACAACCTGCCGTGTGTGTGTTTGTGCACCATAAGCGTGTGCACGTGTGCAGCCTGGGAGGTTAGTGTGAACTGTTAATGACAGGCCACGGTGTGTGTGTGTGTGTGTGTGTGTGTGTGTGTGTGTGTGTGTGTGTGTGTGTGTGTGTGTGTGTGTGTGTGTGTAATGAGTAGAGAGAAAGGTTCTGTGTGATTATAGGCCTCCTCTTAGGACCAGAGAGACTAAATATGGCTTCAGACTAAACACTGTCCCCACACACACACACACACACATATATGTGCGCGCGCTCACGCTCACACACCACACCACAGACCACATACACATTGGCAACATACAGCACATATGAAGAGAAAAGTCTGAAAATAACTTGAAAATATTTTTATGATCAGACAGGACAGGAGTGATCTTTTCTGTGTGTGTGTGTGTGTGTGTGTGTGTGTGTGTGTGTGTGTTTGTGTAAATACACACAGTCCTGAAGTCCTTCAGTGAGGTGTGTTTTCAAGTGTCTCTATGTACTTCTAACATGAATTATTACACTATGATATGAAGTGTTTGACTCCACACTGCTGCGTCTGTTTGACGAGAGGTGAAGGTTCATAGCTGAACTCATTTCCTCATTAAACAACAGTTAGTTTTGACCAAGCAATCTGATTGGACAAGAGGTGTCTCTGTCTGCTGATATACAGTATAACAGCACTGGGACTTTTAGCTCTGCATGTATCACTCCACTTTACAGGTGCTCCGAGCTTTTAATTACGTTAAGAGTTCATTTGCTGTCATTAAGGGTCGCTGTAACAAACTTCACACTGCAAAGAGGAAAATGTTTCCACCAGTGACATTTGAGTGAAATAATGAACGGTCAGAAAAGGACGAAGGGACAGAAAAACGCATCAGTGCTTCACTGCAAATCTCCAGGTGTGCTCTATGACATCAGAAGACGACACAACGTGCTGATTAAGCTGTTGACTCATCAGTATTCCACAAAAGCGACTGTCAGCAGACTGATGTCACTGCTCGCTGAATAAATAGAAACACACAGATGTAGCTACATGATACACAGCTGCTGGTCTGTTGTAACATAGCTTTTAGGTTTTACTTGATGATACACTGCTTAGCGATCAGTCCTGCTCTTGCTAGTCCTAGTACCTGTGATGTGAACTTTTACCATTATGTTGTATTGCATGTATTTTATATATTGTATTTAACTCTGTTAATTCTGTAATTGTGCACTTTTATGGTGCATACAGGGCGTCCTTGAAAAAGAGAGCTCGCTCTCAATGGACCTCCCTGTTAAAATAAAGGTTAAATCAAAATCAAATCAAATCAACCTGAAGACCTATTTTACACAAAGAAGTGAGCAAGTGCATCGGGATGCATAGTTTGTCAACAGTATATGGTGGTCTAGTTGCCAAACTATTTGTGTTGGTGGAGCCAATAGGAATTTGTTTCAGTGGAGCTTCACGCACTGACAAAGAAACACTCACTCAATATGTTACACAATAAAATAAATACATAAAAATAAGATAAAATCCAGACCATAAATGGGAATAAATACTAAAATACCAAAATAATACTACGGCATTTGTAGAGGGATTAGCAGCATCATACAGTATAAAGTGCACAATAAAATTGAGTAAAAATATAAAAATATAGTCATTGCACATGAAACAGTTCAGATTGTGTTGCTTAAAATAATTTCAAGGTGTTGAGAAGTTGGACAGCCTGTGGGTATATACTGAAGTACTGATGTACTGAATCATGAAATAAACAAACAAATCAGAATCTGTTGTTGCTTTTCGTTGTTGATAAATGGAGCTTGTAGAACTGTTGTTTAAAAGCAATATCACACTCGAGGTCGTGCTGTTGGACTGAACATCAGCACAGCTGTGACGATCTTCTTCTATGACCAAATCACAGCCGTACTGATACACACTACAACAGCTCTCCCTCTCGTGTTACATTGCGTAAGTATAGCTGAAAGTTTGAGATGATTTGAATCATGCAAACGTTTGTATTTTGCAGATAAAGTGCTTTTATTTTCCTACAATACACTTTACTTTTACTTTCTAATGTCAGCAGAGAGGAAAGCAAAAATGTTGCACGCTGTCACTCACAGGTTGGTAACTGTGACAACAGAAATACTTGAACTGTAATACAGAAGGAATCAAGCTACATTAAAAACATAATAACATGAACAGTTGGTCCCCCATGAGCAGAGCTTTGGACTTGAGATTTGAAATTCGGACACGAGTCAAACTGTGAGACCTGAGTTGACTTGAGATGTGAAAGAAAAAGAGTAAACTGGAGCTGAATTGATGAGTTGATAAATTAATTTTTAGATTGTAACAAAAATAACCATGCTCCAGTTTTGATTATTAATTGTTTAAGCAGTTGTCAAGCAAAAGTAAAATTTCCAGATTCTAGTTCCAAATTGTGAAGATCATTTGTTCTGATGTTCCTGTTTGACCTCGCGCTGTATTCCATTCAGTAAACAACGTCGGTTCAATCTGGCAGCACAGCAGCCGTTTTTGTGGCTTCGTCTCTGATCATTGGATTTTCAAACAGCTCAGAATTTCAAAGCATTTAAGAAGATTTCAAAGACGCACAGCAGCCAACAGCAAACAGGAAGAGGGGTGCAGCTTCCTCAGAGTGACCAGAGAGCGTGTTTGTTCTTTATGTCTCAGACCGCCAGCATCTGTTGGTTTTACAACAAGCTGTCAGTCTGTGCTGGTTATGAATGATAATGGTGTCAGTCACCAACACAACCGCCGGGATAAATGTCTGTAGTGTTGGTTGGTTAGTGACCGTCGGTGTGCACTACTTTTCACAATGCATTGTGGGATACTTTGGGTCCACTATATAGACAATAATAATTCCTAGTATACATTTGGACAGCTCTACAAATGAATGAATTCCTTATTAATGTGTCATACAAGCAGTTATTTGATGAATTTAGTGCAAGCCAGGAGTCCAGCAAACTAAAATAAAATCTGACGGCATTAAAAGGAAAGACAATGAAAGAAGCAGCAAAACTGGAAAAAATAAAACGTCTCCTTTTGCTGCAAAGCTCTGCACACTCTCATGTGTTTTAATATATTTGCTGAAATCAGCCTGCAGTTGATTGTGGTGCAGCAGAGAGCGGAGTGTGCAGCCAGCTTCACCTCAAGTAGCTGAGAGTCCGTATGTGAGAAAACGTGTGTGTGGCAGGCGTGTCAGTGTGTTTTCTTGCACCATTGAACTCTTCGACAGGCCAACAGAGTTCATATATATTTTGGCTTTTGAGGAAGGTTTAAAGCAAACACACACACACACACTTACACACTTGCAGCTGTTCTGGTGAAACGGGCCCTAGGGTTAAGTCACATCACATGCTATTAATACACGCTCGCTAACAGTGTGTGTCGTGTGTGTGTGCACGCAAAGTCTCTTTGGGAGGTTGTCTGAGTGTGTTTGTGTCAGGGCTGGTCAGGTGTGTGTGTGTGTGTATGTGTGTGTGTGCATTGATTTAAGCGCCTTGCTTTAGGGCGCGCGTGTGTGTGTGTGTGTGTGTGTGTGTGTGTGTGTGTGTGTGTGTGTGTGTATGTGTGTGTGTGTGTGTGTGGTGTCAGTGTATCTGTTTGAACTCTGACCCTGACCACACGTCCAAACAGCTGTATCAGCCCTCTTTATGAGCTGTGTGTTTTTCTGCATGTGTGTGTGTGTGTGTGCGTGTGGCGACCTACAGTACTGTATATCCTCCTCCTCCTCCTCCTTTTCGAAGTTTCCTTTCACCTGGCCTGACCTCCACATGCAGACGATGTGATGTCACGTCCAGATGTTTCCAGCTGTTGCACTGCAGTTTGATAATAGACAATATTTCAGTTATATAAAACACGGAGAGTTTCTCACTAACGACTGGTTCCACTTTGACTGTCATCATGTCAGAGTTTTCAGCTGTGTGTTCCAGACAAAGAGATGCTGATAAATCCTCTGGGGAAACTTTCAGGAATGTGACAGAATGTATTTTTCAACATTAACTCATCTGTTGCATCAGATTTGTTTTTGGACACATTTTAGTGTCAGAGGCGTACTGTACATGAGATAAGTGTGATGTATTTTTTGTGAGTCTCTGTTGAAGCTTTACAACATTCTCTTCATGCTATCAAGCTGCACTGACAACAAACCAACAGAAAAAGGACCCAAAAGCCCGACACACACACATTAAGTTTGGTACCTGAGTGGCCTCCCAAAAATCTTGGCAAAGCTATTCAAGAATGAGGCAAGATCTACAGAGGAAAGGTCTAAAAACACTTTCAATAAACTGAGGAAATGAACGCTGAGATGCTCCGCAGTAATAATGAAGACAAACTGACACAGACAGAGGGAAGCACACAGACTGAATACACAAACGAGGCAGGGTAATGAGGGGCAGGTGAAACTAATCAGGGTGGAGTAGGGAGGTGTATGTCAAGAGACAAAAGCCCATTTTTTACTGACTGTACAAGGTGGGAATATTGTGCTGTTATTCCGCCTCGTTGTTCGGTGTAAAAGGTTAAAAGTGGAGTGGGGGAACAGAGATGTCTCGCTTCTGAGCTTGAAACAGAGGAAGTAACAGCACTGTAATGATGTCTGTGTGGACTGGACAGCAGGCAGGACAGGATCGTGGGTGGCACAGGTGTGATGCTTGACCTGTTTTACACTGCCTCTTCACGGCAGGAATTTCACGCTGTTCACCGTTCAACGCTCACCGCTCTTAATGAAAAGGTGCAAACACGTAATTGAAGACGGAGTGATCTGGCCTTTAAGTTGCCATTGGAGGTAGTAAAAGTGCTGAAACGATGTCTGTATAAACATAGAAAATAAAATAAAAGATTTAAACAGTAGCTGCTAATAGCTCGCAGCTAACTAGACAAAGAACAGTGACTGATTGGGAAAACAATGAGGTGGATGATGAGTGGGCCAGAATGTAACACCTGTGTGTTCACACTCTGCACTAAAATTTGTTTTGGATGATGAGTCACACGCATGACAACTTCTGAATGGTGTGAATGTGCTCAAAATGTATGTACCACTTTGTTTGAACATAAAGTTCAGAGTGAACTGTGGTGGCAAAAATCAATCTCAAAAAATGCACAATCTTATCACTTTAAATGAAAATAAATAAATAAATAAAGGCAAAAACAGATAATGTGACTATTAATTTGCATCAGAAACACCCCGTCCACTCCCAACGGACTCAGAGGTTCATTTGATTATTTCACAGGTTGTCCCCTCTGTCTGTCTCATTTTGAGTTCTTCAGTGTAATTTTATCTCTTCTCCCACCGACTGTGTCCTGATTGTTCGTGTCCTGATTGTTCGTGTCCTGATTGTTTGTGTCCTGACTGTTCGTGTCCTGATTGTTCGTGTCCTGACTGTTCGTGTCCTGATTGTCCTGACTGTTCATGTATTTCTCTTGTGTTGTCGATGCAGTCACATTTTAAGGTCAGCTGTGAAGAGAGACTCAGTGACAAATGTTTGTCTTACGACACAGTTGAGACTAACTGCCAGGTGTGGAGTGAGATCCGCCTTGAGCGTTATGTGTAGACACAACCTGGACATTTCTGGACACAAGATACTCCGTGTGATTGAGGCCAAATGCTCCAGTCCAGCCTCCACCCAGAACCCCCTCTCTCCTTTGTCCAGCTGGACCGACCAAACCCCCTCATTATTTCAGTCCTGGGTGGGCCTGGACTCAACCAGCAGCTGTGTGTATGTGTGTGTGTATATGTGTGTTTGAGGTCAGCTCTGAACCTGTCGAGGTCAGCTCCCACAGCCCGGGGCTACCGGTGGCCTGGGACTCTGGCTGGGTGTTAATCCCAGGTTGGGTGTCACTGCGGTGGGTCATGCTCTGTAATTTAGTCCCCTGCTCCGTCTGGGGCCTCTTGGCCCTCAGGACCACCCAGCACACTGCAGCAACCACCTACCTCAGTGTGTGTGTGTATGAGTGTGTGTGAGTGAGTGTGAGAGAAATGGAGAGGGTGTGTGGATGGAGTGTGTGTGCTAATGCATGTAGGTAGGAGAGGCTAAAGAGCGTGTGTGTGTGTGTGTGTTTGAGGTTTTAGCCCCCTTTTACACAGAGATGGTTCTATAGAGCCTCTACAAAGTCCCTTCTTCACTCCGCCTTTGCATTTTCACACAGACTCAAACGACAGCGGCATCATGTCGCTCCAGTGTGTGATTTTAGACAGCTGCTGACATCACAGAATCAAAAGAGCCACGACAGTCATGACATGTAACACAACAACGTCAGCCTCTAGTGTGACACATAATAACTCTTTATGAACAATAACAATGACATCACATGTCAATAACAATCATTCAGCATCCCTGTCACATGGCGGCTGATCTCGTCCTCTGCTCGGAGGGAAAGGAGCTCCTGGACCTCATTGTTTTCACACTTGTGGACATTTGTGTCCACTGTCCTTGTTCGAGTTAGCTGCTAATTGCTAACAGCTACTTCTTGAATCTCCCACGATGGGTCGCACGCATAACACGTCATCAAAATGTCACATCTGTGCCATCCATGATCACATCCTGTCAGCTTTCCCGTTTATCCAGACATCATTTTAATGCTGTTACTATGAGACAGCTCTTTCCCCCCATTCCCCGATTTTTACACAGAATTGTGAGGCGGAGTAACAGTGCAATTTTCCCGCCTTAGACAGGCAGTGTGAAAGGGTCTTGTGACAAAAGGAAGTTTGTGGGTACTTGTATGTAATTGACTGTGTGTGCGGCATGTATGTATTTTGAGGCCTTATTTACGCATTGGGGAACATCTGTCCAGGTGTGCAGGACCCTAACCAGTAGGTTTTTGATGAACAGACTGTTCAGCTGATTTTAAAAATGTTAAAATACTGACGAATAAACGTTTTCAATTCTACTCTTAAACGTGGGCAAACCCACTACAAAAAGAGGACAGACTCCCATCAGCAGTCGAGCAGCAGAAGATGAGCATGCCTTCGTGTTTTCTCTCTGTGTGATATTGAACATCAGGATTGTATTTGATAACTGACTTAAACAATCACCACTTCACTCTCTCCTGATTGATTAATCCACTGATTATTCCCGCGGTCCTGGTCTGTGTCTGTGTTTGTTTCGAAGCAGTGTGTGTGTGAATGGTCATATCTTTGTGTGTGTGTTGTGTAGTGGCGCTCAGAGGTTTCAGCTAGTGGTGTGTTTGTGTTTTCATCTGCCCATATTTCACACTCTGACATCTAAAAAAGAGACATATTCATCATGGATGGAGGGAGGGGAGTCTGGAGGGCGGGTCTCACACACACGACCTATCTGTGGAGAATAAAGCTCTTTGTTCGTGACCGTGTGAACACGCGTGTCAAAGAAAAGCAGAAGGCCTCCCTCTCGCAGCCTCGCCGTCCCAGAGAAAACACTAGAGTTAAGCCGGCTCTTTGACAGAGCGGGACAGCCTCATAAATCACACCGCCGTGTTTTAGCAGCCGTCCGTTGGGCTGAACGACGGCCTGTTAAAGCATCTCTGACAGCCCTGATTGGGGAGGCGGTTAAAAAAGGAGGCTTTGACTTTATTTTTCTTCCCAAAGAAACCCCACACACCTTCTCACTTCTTGTATTTTTATATTTAAGGCATTTAGCTCACACTCGCACTCATCTGGATCTCCTTGAAGCGTGTGAAACGGTAGAATAAGCATCAACCTCTGGATCCCAACATCCATCATCCCTCCTCAAACAACCTCTGGAATCTGATATCTTCTCTCAGCAGAGATTATCAGTGAATTTAATGAGGTGTTTTTGGTCTGTACACACGTCTCCCTCAACGTGGCTCATTCTCCTTCAACCTGTGATCTCAGAACGTAGCGTCAAGGAAACCTGCAGCTTTGCCTCAGTAGTTTCTTGTAATTTGTTTCTCTGAAGTATTAATAACTAATATCTTTAGAGAGAGTAGCGTCACTGGATTATAAACAATATACAACAACACACTGAGGCTGCGTCCAAATGTGCACACTGTGACGAGTTCACTGTCATCTTATAAATTCTGCAAGGGACAGACAGCAGGCATCAATTTTGTCTGGCTCATCTCCATGGAAACGTTTGAGCAGCAATTAGTCTTTTACCAGGTGATCGCTGCTGTCATATTCTGTCCCTGCTCATAAAAGTTTCATGTACAGGGAGGCTTTGCGAGAGTTCTGTTTAACATTCAGACTGCACACAGACATGTTTGTGAATAAGGACCGAGCTAAGACTAAATAAATCAAGTAGGCCTCATCTTCTTTTATTGTTTTTTGGCCACTTTTCTGGCCTTTATATTTGACATTACTCTGCACCACCTGCAGGGTAGGCTGCTATAACACAATGCTTTCTGATTCCCCTCTATAACCTATATTTCTACATATTTCTGTATCATGTTGTTGAATATTATTCTGGCCCACATGATTCAAGGAGAGTTTCAACAGGCCTTTTTTTCTCGTTGGCCATTGAAAAAAACCTACAACATCAAGTCCCTATTGCAACGAATTGTAGGCAGTCAGAAGAGTAAAGTATGCTTAAGTCTGCACCCCAAGCAGACTCTCTAGAAGTCTGCAGAAAATCCACTTTAGGCCCCTTGTGGACTGGATGTATCATGGATTCAGAGCCCTCAGCACTCTCAGACTACCCGGGATCATGCTCGCAATGTCGGTGTGGCGGCTGTTCCTGCAGATCAACCTGTGACATTCTTCAAGATGATTGGAGCCTAAATCTAGAGAAACATTCTGGTGTATTTTCTGCTGTTGTCGTTGGACACCTGTGCACAGAGGAAACTTTAGAAACAAGTTTCTGTTCTTTTCTTTATTTTCAGACGTGACATCTAAAAACAGACGTTTCTTTAGATTTCTGAGAGATCTAAAAAGTATTAAAACTGTGTCTTTGACAAACTTTAAGTGTCAGCATTCAGGGAGTCGTCCTCTGGAAGTGTGATAATTATATTTAGGCAAGGCAGCTTTATTTGGATCACGCATGTCATACAGCAGGGCAAATCAAAGTGATTTACAGAGCAATAAAATGTAAAACATAATAAAGGATACAGATTTACAATAAAAGAGTAAAGAGGAAAAGGATATAAAGGGTTAATGACTAAATGATTTACAATTTTAAACAAATCACCATTAGAAATAGCAAAAGTGCAGACATGAGGTGCAAAGGTTAAAATGATTTAAAATGGAGTTTAA
Source organism: Epinephelus awoara (assembly GCA_035609425.1). NCBI lineage: Eukaryota > Metazoa > Chordata > Actinopteri > Perciformes > Serranidae > Epinephelus > Epinephelus awoara. The sequence goes on from CM069300.1 coordinate 1,629,721, forward strand.
AAACAAGTTTGCGGTCGTCACAGGCTGGAGCAGGCAGCGTGACAAACGAATGACTCTCTTTTATCTAAAATGACCCAGAGATGGAAAACAAAGTGTTGAACTGTTCAACAAAACCGTTTTGTAATTAATTATTTGTTACTTTGACTGAAGCAGGATGGAGTGTAGCTTTGAAGAGGAGGTCGTGGTTATCGTGTTGGTGCGTTCCAGAGCTCTCTGCAGCAGGTGATAAACCATCAGAGGTTGGATCAGGTTGAGTTGCCATATCCTATCGTCTAATCCTCCACTTCTCCTCTCTCTCAACACTCCTTTTTTTAGCTCTGTTACTGTCTCCAACTTCTCCTCTTTTTCTTTCCAGCCTCTTCTCTACCTGCCTCTCTCAGTCTATCTCTCCCTCCTCTCCCGCCCCCTCTCCTCCCGTCTTATCAGTGAGAGTGTAGACAGACAGTGTTATCAGTATTGTGTGTGTGTGCGCTTGTTTTGACCACGGACAATAGTGGTTACTGTCGGTCTGTCTGCCTATCTGTCCATCACACACTGGGAGCACAGATGCTCATCACTCCATCATTCATTCGTCAGATCGCTCTGTCTCCACCGTCTGCTGCTTGTTTACAGCCCAAAGTACCATCCACCTCTCTGTCTCTGTCTCTGTCTCCGTCCCTGTCTCTGTCTCCATCTCCGTCTCCCTCCCTGTCTCTGTCTCGCCTTTAACTCACCATCAGAGGTAGTAACAGCGCCATAACGGTAACAGCAGCGGTGGGGCCAACAGTAGTGACATCACAGAGTCTCTGAGCGTCAGATCCACAGAGGTCAAAGTTCACTGATAAAACACAGAACCAAGACTCTTATTCTGTAAAATGAACACAGCTGACTGAAGAGACACAAACCTGCAGGAAGAGAAGTGTTTTTGGTGAAGAACTAAACACTTGAAATGTTTGGCCTCTGTGTGTGGGTGTGTGGGTGTGTGGGTGTGTGGGATGTGTGTGTGTGCGTGTGTGTGTGTGTGTGTGTGTGTGTGTGTGTGTGTGTGTGTGTTGGTGATGTCAGATAGTGTAAGCTGGTGTCTGACAATTTGTAGTGTTTAGGTGAACTCCCTGAAACCCTTCATACGCCCCTGCAGTGTGTGTGTGTGCGCGTGCGTGTGTGTGTGTGTGTGTGTCTGCAGGTGTTTGGCAGCAGGATGTGCAACAGCTGAAAGGAACTTAAACGAGACGCATATTTAGATATTTGGACCTCAACACTCAAGTGTCTTTGCACACGTGTGTGTGTGCGCGCTTTTCTAAGAGAAACACTGAATCTGTTACAGTGGCTCCATTATTGAGGAAATGTGTAAGTGTGTGTGTGTGTGTGTGTGTGTGTGTGTGTGTGTGTGTGTGTGTGTGTGTGTGTGTGTGTGTGTGTGTGTGTGTGTTTTTGGAAAGGATGTTAATGAAAGTGTGTGTGTGTGTGTGTATGTGCATGATCATGAGTGTTTGCGGGTGTGTTATTGAGTAATAGTGTGTAAGACTTCCAGAGTGTGTGTGTACTGTGCCTGTCCATGTAACTGTATCCAATGGTGTGTGTGTATTTGTGTGTATACGCATGTGTGTGTGTGTGTGTGTGTGTGTGTGTGTCTCTATTAGTCATCCTACACCAGGAAATGGGCTCTGTGATTCCAGCCGTCGTTAAACTGAGATCCTAATTGGCTCTTTAATTAAGACACGGAAACACGGGGCCTTAACACACACACACACACACACACACACACACACACACACACACACAGCCATGTATCACACATTAATTTGACCCCAACATGAACCTTTCCTCTGTTTTCTTTACTTCTTTCTCTCCTTCTCTCTGTTCGTCCGAGTCGTGCTGGGCGGTCTGACCAGAAATTTTTGTCGAGGTATTTTTTAAGATTCTGGCTGTTTCTCCATGTATCCCAATATTTCTTTATGTTTCTTTTTTTTTTTTTGCATGACTGAGTTTTTATAGAGGTGTGTAGTGTTTTATTCTGCAGTCAGGACGACATTGAATTCCTGTTAAACATTTTAATGTCATCATAAACACTGAAGGCTGTGGTTCCTGTTGGGTTGCTTTGGCCCCACAGAATCATACAGTCATGAAGTAATCAGAGCGTTTTTAAATTAAAAAATTCAAAATTATTCTGCAAACTGCATCTTTATATTTATCTCTCTCTGTTTCTCGCTGATTGTCTTTCTCCTCTTCTTTCACTCGTCCCCTCATCCTCCAGAGAACGAGGGATGTGTCCTGCCACGTCGCTTTCTGCCAAACAGACTGCTGTCATTTTCCACTGACACAGATAGTACACCCCTCTGTGTGTGTGCATGCGTGTGTGTGTGTGTGTGTGTGTGCATGTGTGTGTGTGTTTTTTCATATGGCTGTGTTTGTGTGTGTGGCTTGGAGTTCATCCATGCTGCTTGCTGTGGCTAACTGAGCAGGAAACATCTAATCTGTCGGCTCTGTGGAGCACACACACACACACACACACACACACACACACACACACACACACACAGCTTTGTTTCCCGCATGTGTCATTTTATCCGAGGATAAAACTCTGGCACCGAATGACTTTGCAGCCGTGTTGACTTTTACTACTTCACTACTTTTCTTTGACTCATTAATGGTTTTGGCTGCACACTCACAGTGCGTCTCTCACTGACTCCTCTCTGATATCTAACCTGCTCTACACCACCGACACTGATCCAACATGTTCTGCACAAGTGCTTTGCTGTTTGCTGCCATTAAAATTCAACATAGCTGTGACAAAATTAGAGACATGAACATCAAAATCATCTCGACCACAGCCCAAACAGTGTTCAGATACACTGCAGCGTTCCAAAGATAGGGCAGCCCCTTTTACACCGCCTGTACAAGGCAGGAATATCATGTCGTTATTTCACCTTGCTGTGCTGTATATAAGGCATGATCTTGGAATCAGGGACAGAGTGGTCTCGCCTTAAAGTCACCATGGTGCATAGTAACAGCACTGAAATTACGGTATGTCTGTATAAATGGGGCAGCCGACAGGACAGGACTATGGGCAGGATGGGTGTGATGTTTTGACAAAGTGTTATGCGTGCAACCCAGCGTGGGAGAGTTAAAAAGTACTGTAGCTGCTAGCCTCTTTTGATTTCATGTCATCATGCTGTCTAAAATCACACACTGGAGCCACATGATGCCACCGTCGTTTTGTTCTGTGTAAAAATGCAAAGAGGGCTTAAAGAGGGGACTTTGTAGCGGCTCTATAGCGCCATCTCTGTGTAAAAAGAGCTACTGACACAACTTTCACATCAAATGCACAAGTGTGACCTTGAACAAAGTCATTTTTTTTAGTGGTGAGAACATCTGTGTTCTCCTGCACAGCTGAACGAGCCATAGAGGCTTTTGTCAGCCAGGTTTTGTGGGCAAAGATTTACAAATCTGACATTTGGTATGAAATATGCTGACCTCCATGAAGCATGTTCAGCAGTACCCCAGCGTTAACAGCAGGTGGAAATTGTAAAAGCGACAATTTCACTGAATACTCCTAAAGATGGTGGAAAAATCAGAGGATGGAGGTTAAAAAACAGACTCAGATTATTGACAGTCAGGCCGCAGGATGGTGATGCTTTATATAATGTTGTGTCAGATTTACAGTCGGGCCAGTTCATGGTGTCTAGCAGTGAGGACTGCAGATTGCAACCAGCTGAAACTTCTCCTGGTTAGAATTCCTTCAGTGTTCATTGATCAGGAGCTGAATTATCCACAGAGGTCTCTTCTTGTCCACTCTGGGCTACTGTAGAAACATGGCGGTGCAACATGGCAATCTCCATAAGCAGGGACCTGCTCCCTATGTGGATAGAAACGGATCTTATTTTCAGGTGACTTTACACAAAAGAAAAAAGGCTGATTATATTAAATTATTACATTTAAAATTCATTAAAATATGTTAAATGTCTTGTTTGCTACATGTTCTTTACTGCACCTGGATTCATGAGCAGCAACATTTCATGACTGGATGCTGCTGTATACACAGAATGACAACAATAAGTTAAACTGAATTTATATTTCTGCCAATATATCCTCCTAAATTCTCCTCACTGGCCGGTTGGAGTAAAACATGCAAACGTTTGAAGCTTATCAGACCTTCAAACTGCAGCAGTATGTTATATGATCACAAAGGATTTTACAACTGTGGAAAGTTATTCCAGCAGCAATCATTTTATCCTCTGTCTAGACAGTCAGGAGGTTAACAGCAGAACAATGACTTTTATGTTACAAGTAATCTTGGAGGAAGACTTTTTTTAACTGAGCCCTCTGCGTCGTGCTGTGCCAACACAGAGCTCACACTGAGATAATGAGGAGGATGCGTCTCTTCATCAGTACAAAACACAGGACTCTGACTTCAGATATGAGTCCTGCATCTTGTGTGTGGTGAAGTATAGACCACCAAATCAACTTCAGCTTCAAGATTGTTTTTTGTCATTTCCACAAACACATCTGGAAACAAAATGCCGTTTCCACAGCCCAAGGTGTGAACACAAACACACACAGTACAACATATTACATGGTAGGGACAAACACACAGGACATAGAGATAAAAGAAAAGTACCGTTACAGAAGAAGAGAGCAGGATGGAACAGTGTGGTACAGTGAGACAGTTTGTGTGGATATTTGACAATATGGATATAGACATAAATGATGGTGTACAACTGAATTATAAGACCTACAGGAGAATCAGTTGGTACATAGGGATGGGCATTTTAAGTAACTGTAAATTGGCCGTCAGCATTAAAATCAGGCACCTCTCTGTTGCTGCCGCTAACGTTACATCTCTTAGATGCAGCACTGAAGGACCGTCTCCTGAGCAGCTCACCCCACAGTCCGTAGCACAAGCAGCAGCAGCAGCAGCAGCAGCACCAAAAGAGCTTGACTCTGTTGATAAGCCTGTTAATAAGCTTTGGCTAACGTTAGCCGTCTGATGCTAACCGTAAGCCGTTTGGTCATGGACCGTCCACGTCCACATATGGCGTCCAAGGTACCCTGGGTATGTTGGTTGTTGACGTTCTCGGACGCCGTGTCAACTTCAGCCTGTTACATGCATTGTCTGTTTTCAAAATACACTTCTGTTTTCACAGGAAATGTACAGTTTGATACAGTCTCTTTCAAAATAAAAGCACTACGTCGGTACAACACTGCGTATTAACTTTTTTTCCCTTCTACAACACACACATGTGGTTGGGTTTAGGGGAAGAACGGGTTTGGCTTTACAATCTCACGCCTCTTGGGTGAAAGTCGATGGTTGTGTGACCGATCCTGCACCGGCCCTCCTACCCGCCATACTCGGACTTCTGTCGCCTTAACTTGTGTTGTCCCACTGCGTTTCCCCCTGACGCCCGTGGCTACTGTCAAACATAACGACGACCGGCTGCACATCATGCCAACGTGAAAGAATGGCTTTTGTCGTTGGTGTCTGATGCCGAAAGTCACGGACCAAGTGCCCGATTACGTCGACTTCAGAGTGAGACCAGGTTAACCAGGTGCTTTGAGCTTCCTAAAGACAACCTTTAAAATGCTAACCATGCTTCAGCAGCCAGGAGCAGATTCAGCAGGGAAAAGTATGAAAATATTGGCAGTAAACATTTGCAGATGTCTGAACACAGGTTTTCTTTATTATATTAACAAGAAATGTAATCCAGGTGGCATCATGTTTCTTCAAAACACATTTCTGTTTTAACTTTGTGGTAAATAGTTATTATTTTTAGGAATTATTCTGTGTCAGAGTCCTCAGTCTGGAAAATATTGACTCAGTTCAGCCTGGAAGTCAGAAACCGCTCCGATCAGCGCGTCAGGAGTCGAACACACTGAGATCCTGGGTGGCACTGGTGCTATTGCCACAGTCTTGTTATTAACGGTTTCATTTCTTGCAACTCTGATGCTCTTTGATGAAATGTTTTTGCAGTGATTTGAGCCATGTGAGAAACAAATGTGAACACACAGCAACAAACTTTATTCAGCCCGTTCTGCATCCTGATTGGTTCTGTTGTAGTTACCAAACCTCAGGCAGTCTGTCAGCTAAAATTACTTCATTTAGACCACAACCACATCGTTAGCACATGTGTGCGCTCAATCATGCATTTCCATAGATAAGGGTGACCGTGATTTTTGTTTGTGTTTCTTAGTACAGTTCTTGTGGCTTTGGTGCGTGTGTGTGCGTGTGCGTGTGTGTGTGTGCACGTCTTAGTGCATCTGTGTGTGAGTATACAAACATGACTGTTGGTCTGTGTGTGGTTTGTAACTCCTGGAATAATGTCTGTTGGTCTCTGTGTTTGGGATGGATGGATGGATGGATGGGTGCATGGATGGATGGATGGATGCATGGATGGATGGATGGATGGGTGCATGGATGGATGGATGCATGGATGGATGGATGGATGGGTGCATGGATGGATGGATGGATGCATGGATGGATGGATGGATGGGTGCATGGATGGATGGATGGATGGATGGGTGCATGGATGGATGGATGCATGGATGGATGGATGGATGCATGGATGGATGGATGGATGGATGGATGCATGGATGGATGCATGGATGGATGGATGGATGGATGGATGGATGGATGGATGGATGCATGGATGGATGGATGGATGCATGGATGGATGGATGGATGGATGGGTGCATGGATAGATGGATGGATGCATGGATGGATGGAATATAAAACTGTTAAAGGACCGTACAAGTCTAAGACAACAGTGTGACAAAGTTGTGTTCGCTGACACTCTGTGACGTAACTCTGTGTGTCTGTTAACCAGGTTTAAATGTGTAAAACACAGTGAAATGTCCCTTTATGTGTGTTGAATAAAGTCCTGACTTTATTACGGACGTGTCAGGAGGTCGCGACCTCTTCAGCTTCTGCTGCAGGTTGTTTAAGGTAACCATCAGTTCAGCTGCTGGTGAACCAATGTTAGCACACGAGGTAGCAACCCATGAGCAAACTCAGGTTCACCAAATGTGCATGTACTTCTACCACCAGTCCGTGTGTGTGTGTGTGTGTGTGTGTGTGTGTCCAGGCTAAATGTGTCTTTGTGTTCTCTCAGCTGGCATCAATCAGAGTGTGTGTGGAGCTGAGCTGCTGCCAACAATGGAGCCCTTCACTGGACCTGGAGCCTTTTATCAATACACACACACACACTTTCAGAGACCCAGAGGGGAGGGTGGTTGGGGTCGTGTGTGTGTGTGTGTGTGTGTGTGTGTGTGTGTGTGTGTGTTGCATAGTAGAAATTGTGTATGATGATATCAAGAATTCATGTAGTTCTGGATTTTCTGTGGCTGTTTCAGGTCATATTTCTGCCTTTGTGAGGACCAGTCCAGGGTTTCCCACATGTTCATTCATTTGTGGCGTCCTGTCACGATTAAAACATCTGCCGCCACATTTAGATGTATATTTGTGGACTTGGATTGTTGATTACTTGCGCCATGGGAATATATATACTGTTGGGTTATTATTTGCTCCACAGATGGAGCAGCCAAACAGAACATGCAGTGACAGTGAATCTTAACCGTTCGTCGCAGTGGGTCTGAAGTTTGTTTCACTCATGAACAGCTGCTCCTCTCATCCATTGATCTGATCTGATCAGCTCTGACCAGATCAACAGATCAATTATCCACCCCGCGACTCAAAACTCTACAAACTGCTCCTAAAAGAAATAACAAGAATTCCTCCTGCGCTTCTTTTACGCACGTGAAAAAACGTCCAGATTTAGAGAGGAAACACAAACTGATTCAAAGAAAGGTATGGTGGAGTTAGATATGTGCTGTGGTGGTCAAGGTTAGATTGAGGGGCAAGGGAAAGTGTTAAAGAGAAAGTTCACCGCAAAATCAAAATTGCACATTTTTCCTCGTACCTGTGGTGCTCTTCATCAGTCCACATAGTTTTGGTGTGAGTTGCAGAGTGTTGGAGATATCAGCCGCAGAGATGTCTGCCCTCTCTCCAATATAATGGAACAAGATGGCGCTCGGCCTGTGGTGCTCAAAGCGCAAAAAAAGTGCATTTGAAAAGCTCAGCAGAATGTGTCTTTCCAGACATCACGACGCGGTAACTCAAGATAATCCACAGAGTTTATTATCAGCAGTTTCATGTAAGAACTATTTTCTTTCTCCAAACTACACCTGCCACTGTATCACTGTGCAGAATACTGGAGAGAAGGAAGCTCACACCAAAACTATCCAGACTGATGAAGAGCTCAACAGGTCAGAGGAAAAATATGTAGTTTTGATTCTGGGGTGAACTGTCCCTTTAACTCTACGAGTGTCCCACAGTTACAGAAGCAGAGTCTTTATTTGTAAGGGTTATGGGTTCAGTGATTAATGTGTGTGTGTGTACTTGTAAGGTGTGAGTGACAGGGTACCTACAGGTGACCTCAACCATGACTGAGAGCAGGAGACTTATTGAGGTTACCACGGAAACAAAAGGAAGTGAACTGGGGTGTCAGCTGCGACTGTTTGCGTGAGGCGCTCGTTCTCATATACCTGTGTTTGTAGTTTAGTGTTACACAAATCAAAAAGGCTTACTTTGGCAATTGCTGCTTAACCCCGACACACACACACACACACACACACACACACACACCACTTAAGAGTCCTCCATCTCTGTTTTCGCAGTATCAGATGGCGAGCACTGAATCCATTTGTCAAACAAACTGCTGGCGTACGTTGGCGCTCAGGCCTGCACATCACTCATTTATCTGAACACACACTCGTCCATTAGTCCCAGATCTGCTTTCACCTCTTCTTTTTCTCTCCGTCCGCTCATCTCTACTCCTCCTCCTCCTTCATCTCCCGTTTCCCTCCTCCTCTTCGTCCGGCGTGTCCTTTCTTGTTCTCCTCGTCACCATCCGTCTCCCTCTGTCATCACTCGTTCGCACCGCTCCTCTCATCTCCACTCCTCTGTTGTTGTAATGATGGAGGGATGGAGGGATTGACCCCTGGCTGGAGGTCAGAGTTCACCTGGTCCCACCTCACTGGCTCTGTGTTAAACCCCTGTGAGCTGTGAACTTCAGTAAAACCCAGAAGAACTTAAGCTCCACTTGTGCTGCTTTTTCCCTCCTTTTCATTTCAAAGCATGTATTCAGTTTCTGTTTGCTCTCCTCCGTCTTTCTCAACTCTGCAGTTTTTGGAAAAACACACGGTCAGAGTGTGAAAATGCTGCAGTTTATAAGTGGAAGCTGACCAATGTGAGGGCCGTCCTCAGAGTTTAGGGTGTGGAGTGAGCCGTTTATTTGAACTCTCCAGTGTTTGGTCCTTTTAGCTAAGTTTGTTTTCTCTGTTTAAAAGAAGCAAATCTCTAATTTAACTGAACAGCCTGAGAATAAGACTCAGCAGCTCCTGAGGAGAGTCGCTGTGCAGTTTGAGCCGACCTGTTTAATCCTTACACTACTGGAAACAACCCTAAAACTCAAGGGATTATAGTCAGAAGGACATTTTATTGTTAAAAAGTAAGAAAGATAATTTGAAGAAAGTCTTCATTAAAAATATTCAGAGCCTGTTGTCTTGAAAGGTTGTTTTGAAAAATGTCGACAGAAACTTCTCATTCCTCTCATGCAACGTAATTCACGTACCTCCCTGACACTGAGCTGTGTACTGAGTTTGTTGCAGACGTTTAGTTTCCCCTCTAGAAGTATATTTACTGATTTATTATCAGAGCTAGGATTTTTCAGAGCACACTGAGCACACGGCTCAGCAGCTGAGATGTGAATTATGCTGCAGCTTTGTACGGATGTTCCCAAACGTTTGACACATGATGTCACTCTGAGTATCAGGTGGAATCAGTTGTAACTGCGATGGATCCAAGACAAATGCAGTTGTAAACAATAATTCCCATTTATCACATCTCGTGTCTTATTTCTATAGTTTTGCCTGAAGATGTAAATGTAATTTATACATATTTAAAACTTTACCCACACAAGCCAAAAAAACACAAACAGGCTGTTAATAATAATCCACCCTGTATGTTGTGCAGATCCATCCCAGTTTAACGTTGAGCAGCTGACTGTAGCTCTGCACAGTTTTCCTGTGTATAGACATGTTGTTATGGACGTCTCAGGTGTGCTGTCTTTTTGATTTTACCTGCACATTAAGGTGTTTCGATCATTGACTCTCAGTGTGGTCTGAGAAAAGTCTTCAGATTCATCAAATTATCAAGAAAACCAACAATAAAAAAATCTTTTATTTATTTCTTTTATGGTTTTATGGTTCTAAACTAACAAAACTATAACTATTTACTTGTGTCGTTGCCAAATCTGGCGTTTGACAGGATGCCATGTGGCCCTACGACCAATAAAAATAAAATTATTCATGCTGGGATTCTTTGTTGTACTTTGAATGTAAATAAGGTGTCAGGGTGCATTTAAAATCATCAAATAGAGCTTGTTTAAAATAAAAAAAGTGCCAGAGGACGATCTTCCAGACCCCCCGACAAAGATCCATGTTCTCTGGTGACCACATGTTTCAAGAACATCATCTTTTGATGAAGTTTTTCAGGGTGAATTCAGACGAATGTAACTGGGAGTAAATCAGACACCTGACAGAGCGCACTGTGACAGTAATGGAGGAGCTGCAGACTTGATGCTCATAAAAGTGTTTACACAGGTTGTGCAGTCGACACTGAGTCCTCTGGGATAAATGGGTGTGTTGTAAAGACTCAGACTCTGAGAAACAGAAGATGATTCATGATTTGTATCACAGGAACGTTTTTTGTTTGTAATACGTTTAGTGATTAACGCTTTGTCCTTATGAAAGAGGGAACATGTGCAGCGTTCCTGTGAGTCTTTAATCAGTGAAATGGCCTCGAGGGAAAGTTCCTCAGAATTCTAACACTTCATTTTTAAGGGATGAAGATGGTCGACGTCACACATTGAGCTGCATCTTCAGGTTCTTCTAATCCTTGAATCTTCCTGTTGAGAACATCTGTTTCATCTTATTGAAACTCTCAGAAAAAGATGTACAGGAGCAGAGAACAGCTGTCGTCTTTCCTCTGCAGAACAGGGACTTCCCCAGGTGTTAAAAACACCATGAGTTGGCATCTTTACTTCCCTGATATGATGTAATTCTCCTCTCATGAACAAGTTTCAGCACTTTGAAGCACTTACTCTGCTCCTGGAGTGGAGATTGTTTGTTCACTTTTGTTACCAAGGTCAGGATCAACTTTAAGGAGGAGAAGTCCTGAACGTTCTCAGAATGATGGGAACGTCAGAGTATCTACAGGTCTGTGAACACTGAGCAAAATTGTCGAGAATGTTTATGTGATATTGTCGAGTGGAGACTGTCTTTAGTCTGAGTGGTTTGAACAGGATTCATGTCAGTGCTCCAGGGTATCCACTAGGGGCGTCACAATTTTGATTCTACATCAAAAGTTGATGGTAATGAGCTTTCAGTTTTGACACTCAGAGTCAAAAGATGGCATCAGTTTTTTTTTCAGGAACAACAGGGCCCTCCAGCTGTGTTGTGACGTTATGTAGTTACAGATTCCCCAGTTTAGATCAATATTTAAGTTTGAATCAAGTTTGATTTCACATTTTCACTATCAGTTTCTCTTTAAAGTACGACCCTGACTCAAAAAAAGTTTGGACACTTTGTAAATTGGTAATAAAAACAGAATGAAGTGATTTGTAAATCCTTTTTGTCGAAATATTACTTCTTTTCGAAAATATACTTATTACTAAATTAAATTTTCTAAGAAGAAAAGTCACAGATTCAGACCAGAGTCAGGCAGTATGGTATGAAAATGGACAAAGTGTGCACAGACAATGTTGAGGTGACACGAATATAGATTATACATTATATACAAGATTATGGGTGATATTGTTACATTTACAGTGTCACATATGCTTGTGTTAACCACAGACCTTATTTCAGGCATCTAACCAAAAACCCATTCAGAAGACCCACTGAGTCTGAGACGAGGGAACAGGGAGTGGTGAAGTGTGAACTTGTTTTCTGGGTCTTAGGACTCATTCCTTGTATAGCGTTCACTTTGCATGGTAGAGTCTGAACTGCCCATGTAGTAACATCCTTTATACAGTCATGCAGGTTTTTAATGCAGTGCAGCCTGAGGGGTCAAAGGTCAGGCATCCGGTGTGCTTTTCAGCCTTGTCCCTACAGGCAGACATTTCTGAAGATTCTCTGAATCTTTTGATGATATTTTGAAATGTAGATGTGAAATCCATAAACTCTTGGCAGCTGTGAGTAAAGAAGCGTTGTTCTTAAACTGTTGTTCTGTTTGCTGACACAGGTTTTTACAAAGTGATTGTGAGTGACGAAGCGTTACGAGGCTCCTTTCATACCTAACAATGACACTTCAATCTGTTACCTGTTCACCTGTTTACCTGTTCACCTGTTTGTCTGTGGAATGTTCCAGGTGTTTTTTGTGCATCTCACAACTTTCCCACTCTTCTGTTGCCTCTGTCTCAACTTTTTATGGAACATGTTGCAGCATCAAATTCAGGATGAGTGTGTGTTTACAAAAACATTACATTTTATCAGTTTTAACATTGAATATCTTTGTACTTTATTCAGTTAAATGTAGGCCCCTAAAAGGTTCATAAATCAATGCATTTAGTTTTTATTTGTGTTTTACGCAGCGTCTCAAGATTTGATTATTAGAACAGGCACTCACTGACTCCTCCTCTTCCAGGTGATAGCGCTGGCGGAGGCTGCGGAGGAGAACCGGGCGCTGCTGGAGGAGGCGTTTGTCCGTCTGCGGAGCGCCACACACCTGCTGGTGCTGCTGCTGTCGCTGTGGCAGGGCCTGACCCCCGACCAGACGGCCATCCTGGAGGCCACGCTGCTGCCGCTGCTGCAGGACACACCACAGCTGGTACACACACACACACACACACACACACTGGAGGCCATTAAGACGTCAATGTCTGTCCATCCATCTGCAGCCGGCTCAGTAAACACAGCCGCCGCTTAAACACACACACTCTGAAAACTTTTAAAAAACATTAAGTACTTCTGGTCCCTGAGGAATACACACACACACACACACACACTCACTTTCTGCCACTCAGCACTCACCTGTCAGCTCAGAGTGTGTTCTGTGGTACCTGTTTATGAGTTAGGCATTAAAGCTGTGTGTGTGTGTGTGTGTGTGTGTGTGTGTGTGTGTGTGTGTGTGTGTGTGTGTGTGTGTGTGTGTGTGTTTGAACAGACAATAATACACACACACAAGAGGGTGAAGGTCACAATAGGCCTCAGTGTGAACAGATGACATGTTGCTCTTTAATCAGCCTCTGAGTCACACTGTGAGCTTTGTGTGTGTGTGTGTGTGTGTGTGTGTGTGTGTGTGTGTGTGTGTGTGTGTGTGTGTGTGTGTGTGTGTGTGTACTTGTAGCTTTGTGTGTGTGTTTGTGTTGTGTGTGTGTATTTGCTGTCGGGACTCAACACGTCGGTGCTGAGTCCTCCATTTGCTGCAATCAGACCACGAAAGATTTCTCACCCCATAGAGACTCTGAGTGTGTGTGTGTGTGTGTGTGCGTGTGTGTGTGTGTGTGTGTGTGTGTGTGTGTGTGTGTGTGTGTGTGTGTGTGTGTGTGTGTGTTTGTGTGTGTGTGTGTGTGTGTGTGTGAGTTTTTCCATAGCTCTGATCAATCCCCTGAATCTCTCATTACCACTAAGTCTATTTCCAGCTCCGCACACACACTTACACACAAACATCTGCGTGTTCATAAACAACAGCACATAAAATATATTTTTTACAGTATGTACACACACACACACACACACACACACACACACACGGATCATAGACAGGAATAGGTTCAGAGGGTCAGTTGATGAGCCTCGGGGGACAGTGTGCATCAGTGTGTGTGTGTGTGTGTGTGTGTGTTATTTTAAGTGGGATTAATGGCATTAGGTGAATTATCAGTAATCAGGGTCACGTCCACAACATTAAAACAAACAGGTGCTCTGATGAGCTATTTTCAGAAACACTGTCCGACACACAGCCATGACTACACACTGAGAGAGGCTGACACACGTTTATCAACCTGTCAGCACTTTATATTCTTTTACTTTGTTCATGAAAGGGTCTCTGGTTTATAATAATGTGGAGCTTTGAGAGTTTTGACCATAAATCCTGCTAGCGTTAGCCTCAGATGGTTCTCTGACATGTGTCCCATGTTCACGTTTAATCAGGCTCACAGGTTAAAAACAGGAACTCCTGTAACTCCAGAGAAAATGTACTGTGCAGTCATAATTCCATGTTTTCACTCCCCTGTCTCTACGTCCCATTTTTCACACACTCTTATCTCTTCTGCATAAGACGTAGAAACACTGAGACACGTAACAGGACACCACATGACCTCAGACCGACATGTCATCTGTCACATTAGCCCAGATTATGTGATTATCCAGCTGAGCAACAAAGAACTTTAGAAATTTCAGAAATGTGCAGCGGTCCGTCAGAAAACAAGGTGAGGTTTTCTTTCATCCAGAAACATGATTTAGACGAGAGGAGTTCCTCTGACAGCAGCTGGATACACCCCCGACTCTTTATCTGGAGGAGAAACACAGACATGTGTAGAAGGAGGAGGTCAGAGCGCAGAGAGGAGAGAACATTCTTCCTGTCTGTGCTAAAAGAGGTGGACTGAGGGAAGAGGAGGAGGAGGAGGAGCGGCACAGGAAATGCATCTGTGTGGCATCGAACTAAACGTCTCATTTAGTTGCAGCCAACCAGAACACCTCCTCCTCCTCTTCGTCTTGCATTCCTTCTCCCGACCTCCTCCCTCCTGGTCCTCCTCCTCTTCCTCTCACCTCTCACTCCTTGCACCTCTCTTCTTCTTTCTTGCCTCCTCCTGCTTTCTCCTCCTCCACCCCACCACCCTCCTCTTTCTCTTCTTCTCTCACTGCTTCACTTCTCTGTTTAATTTTCTCTCCAACCGCTCCTCTTCATCAGCCTTCTTATCTGTTTCTGCTCCACCCTCCTCTTACTCCTCCCTTCTCTTCCTCACCTCTGCTCCTGCACTTCTTTCCTGTCTTCTCCTCCTCTCCTGCCTTATCTTGTTTTACATTTGTCTCATCGTCTCCCTTCTCTCTGAGCTGTCCATCCTCCTCTCTGTCTCACCCTCATTAACCATATTTAATTCTCTCCCTTTTGCTGTATACTTTCACCTCCCTGTATCTCTTCTTCTCCCCCTTGTTCTCCTCCTTTCCCTCCTCCTCTTCTTCCTCTTTTTGTGAACCTCCCTCCCTTGTTCCTTGTCCCTCTGTCCCTCTTTGTCTCTTTTTCCATCTGTCACTCAGCTCTTGAACAGAGTTGCTGACGCTGTCTGTCTGCCTGCTATTCTTGCGTGACCCCCACGTTCTCCCGCCCTCTGTTTACTTTACCAGAATCCATCATGCAGCCATACAGCCTGCCTCGCACCGACTTCCTGTACCCGAAACCAAAAATGTCTGCACAGTACCTGAAAATGTTTCTTTGGGCCTGTGCCACTGCAGAACTCACTACAGTGCTGTAAAGAGCATTTTTAGAAAGTGTTCTTTACAGTCAGACGGTTCTCTGAGCTTTACGGTGATGTAAAGAACCATTGAAGAGAGAGTGAAACGTCTGTAGTCGGCAGAACTGAAGGATTTCTTCAGAGCCAAACAGGGTCAGTATTGTGTTTCACCAGGTGTTGTTTTTATATGAAACATATCAGATGGATTTTTGACTCAGTTTGGCTCCATATGACCCAACTTTACAAGAACTTCCTCCAGACTCAGCCCAGTGTTCCAAATAATGTCCTCATTGGGCAGTTGTGTCCCTGTAAGGCTGTGTTCAGACTGACTGTGGCTCTGCATGAAAAACATAAAGCCCTCATCATTCATTTAGATGGAGCCAGTCTGGCAGGGCAGCGGGGTGCCCACACAGAGGGCTTCGACCAAAAACAGCAGGGTCAGGGCCACATCCGGCGAGACTCTGCATTGGACAATCAGATGCATGCAAGCTCACATATCATGGTGATTACACTGTATTTCTGTGGTTGACCTGCAATTGTTGTGACAGAAAATAAAATAGTCACCATCATGATAACGTTCCAGAGTTGTAAAATGCTGTCTGAGTCTTACAAAACATTGTGTTGTGTTTGTGGCGTCTCTTGTGTCTTATAACGCAACAACACAGGGTTGATATCAGTCTGAATGCCTGCTGAGTGTTTTAGAAGCCGAACCTCTCGGCCAAAATACACAGGGCACCGACGGGACACATCACGTAGGTGCAGTGAAGCCAGGTTTTTACCTTCTATACGGACTCTGCAGCATGTGATTGCCGCCAGCTTCACTGTGTGTGTACAGAGTTTTACCAAGTGAGAGTGCAGTTGGTTGTGCAGGGGTTGGAAGCAGAGACTATATTAACTAGTACAGAATTGATTAACTGGATTATTTTAACAGCAAGATGCATCGATTGATTTATTTTAATGTGAAATGTAGAGCCGAGCTCAGCGAAAGAAAAATAGACCAGCCATGTAAAATTAATGTTGAGCAGTGCGGTGTCTGCACAAGCAAATGCAACTTCCGTGGTCAGTGTAGCAGCTGCAGTTGCTCTGCTGTGGTTATATGGCATGACCACAGTCTTTTCATAGCCTTCACTATACCATAGTTACCATGCACAAATATTGTGAAACAGCCTGGTCTCACCTCCAGGGCGTCAAAACACGCTGCTTGGGCAACAGGCACATGACTCTGACCCTGGAGACTCGTGTTTGAGGCAAACAAACTACAGCGTCGGTGCAGCGTTTCTGTCACTCAAAGACAGTTGTTCTTTGGCGACCCACCACTGCCTTTCCAGCCATGTTTATGCTGCCAAAGCCAGGTATTTTTTAATGACATCCAGAATCCTTTCCTAACCATAACCAAGTAGTTTTGCTGCCCAAACCTGACCGCTGACCCTTCGTGCATCGAGATCTCCAAAAGCAAACGTGTGCCAACAGTGTCATTATAATAACGACGGGGCTTCTGCCAAAATGGCAAAATATGACGAGCAGGGATGAGGTCTTGTTTGGAATTTGCAGAAAGCAAGATTTAACAAAAAAAAAACATTGGCATCAAACATAATCTGGGGTTTTGCAGGGATATCCAGTATTAATGTCTTTGTATGGGAGGAGGGTTGATTCAACAGATGCATTCCACCATTATTTTTCTCTGTCCTCCTTCCCATCCATCTTTGTCTCAGTGTGCCTTCATCCTCTCTCTTCTGGGTCATTTTGGCACTAAACCATACAGAGAATAAAACACTACACTGCATATTAACAATGTAATGAAAGAACTGTCATCCCAAAGACATCCTGAATCAGCTGTTTCAGACCAGTGACACTTAATTTCATAAAGTCACTGCTGGCTTCATTTTGGTCAAATTTCACAACTTAAACCTCTGAGAAAATTAATAATTATTGCTGAACTAGATGTTTAAAGTATTAGTGTTGTGGAACAATGGGGTTATTAAACCTGTTCATATTTTGAATTAAACTCACCACAGTGCACTTTAAATCTCCTCACATGCTGCTGCCATTCGTTCACATCACTGGTTTCTTTAGAGCGTATTAGGACTTGTGATTGTCTGTAAGTAAGCATTTACAGTAATTGGTGGTGTTTAAAGTTGATTACACCCAGAAGTTGGACAGTGAAAGAAAGTGTAACTGTTGAATGCCAAGCGGTGCCAAATCCAGCTTTTCAGATCGTTTTTCAGGAGAAGGAATCCGCTGATTTGGTCAAAGGGAAGCGATTGTGTGTAGGATTTTGTCTCCCTGGAGACTGACTGTACAACATTGTTCTCACAGAATCATAACTCTGGCTTCTCAAATGACTTTCCCAGTCAGGATGAGGATGTCAGGACTGAGGGATTGCTGTCTGAACCTTTACCCGTCTCTTTGGGAGTCCTCCAAGGTTGTATGCTGGGCCCGGGAACATTTTATCCACGGCCATCCAGTAATGTTGCAATCACACCTGGGATTTCCCCCGTGTCCAGCCCAATATTCCTGATGCGGATTGTAGACCGTTAAAGGACCAGAAACTCACCAGAGAAAGAAACATTTTAAGTGTGTATGTCTTTATGACAACTGTGAAACAGTGAAGGTACTCAGGTCGATCAGTTACAGACAGTAACAGCCTGAAGTACAATTATGTGTGAACAGTTTAACTGAGAACTGAGCCAGAGAAACTTCACTTTACAGATCACCAGAACAGTAGAGCGTACGTTCAGTGTGTCATACCAAGTGTGCTGTGTGTCTCAGTAATGGTTTGCCATTATCTTCATTACTTACTCTCAGCACCTGATATGAGCACCATTGTGCACTGATAGTGCAACTGAACTTACATATATGTCTGACGTTGTTAAACACTCAGGTGCAAAAACTGTTTTGCTTTTTAAAGTGTTATATAAATGAAATGAACTTGAAACTTCGCTCTTTGAACGCATGGTTGAGAAAACAAGCCTTTTGTTTCTAAAACAAACTTTGCTCTGAAAATTTCTCTTGAAACAGGGAGGAACATTAAAGACTTAAAGACAGTGTTTACTTCAGTATTAAGTGTGCATCGACCCAAAGTCTTCACTCTCTAAAAAGTGTAACATGTTGACGAACACAACCTGCTTTAGTCTTCAAAGGTGGGTGAAGAAAACAATCCCTCTCTTGTTTCTGCGAACAGGAAACAAACTTCTCTCCAATCTCAGCATTAGTGGGAACTTTGTCTTAATTTATCGCTCTGGCCTCGGCCCAAACCCGCTCTGCTCCACCTTTCTTTGCTTCCTTTCTTCTCGTTCAGGAGGATGAATGTCTGCAGTTCAGGTCTGAAGACATTTAATTTTCCTCCGCAGCATGTGGAACGTATGTGTCAGCGTGTCCGCGTGCGTGAGAGCGCCAAGTTTCCACAGAAACCTGCAGTTATGTTGTTCCAACTATTTGATAACCTGGTGAGGTATTGTGGGAAGAATAGGTCATCCTCCTCCCATCTCTCCTCCTCCTCATCCTCTTCCTCCTCCTTCTCATTTTCTCTCCTTCCAGTACCCCCACCACCACCGCCATCTCTTTTCTTATCTTCGCTCCTCCGTTGTCTCTCCACTCGTCTTTTTTTCTGTCTGCCCTACTCTTTATCATCATCTCATCTCCTCGACCTTCTACAGCCCTCCTTCTTTCTCTTTCTCTTTCTCTTTCTCCGTCTGTCTCTGTGTCTCTCTGGGTCTCTGTCTTTCTCTCTGTGTCTCTTTCTCTGTCTCCGTCTGTGTCTCTCTGTCATCATCATTACAGGGTTGATTACCTGTCATTATGGCTCATTAGGGGCCTATCAGCATGGCGGCAGGCAGGGGGAGGAGGGGGGAGGGGGAGGCGAAGAGGGGAGAGTGGGAGGCTACCTGTCAACACACCCTCTCACACACACACACACACACACACACACACACACCAGACTCGGACTCACCCATCCAAAGTCATTCAGGCTGGTTATGGGTTCAGGGATTTGCAGTGTTGGAATTCCACCACAGGTTACTGAGTACATGCTGCAGAATATAATTTGTAATGTATTTCAATAGATTACTTAAACTAAATAAAGTATTCTCAAAACTTTGGATTACTTTTGGAACTAACTCATCCTCACTGTGACCTTGTCACATGTCCACGTTTGGTCATGGACTTTCCACGTCCACACATGGCGTCCAAGGTACCCTGGGTGTGTTGGTTGTTGACGTTCTGGGACGCCGTGTCAACTTCAGCCTGTTACATGCATTGTCTGTTTTCAAAATACACTTCTGTTTTCACAGGAAATGCACAGTTTGATACAGTCTCTTACCTGTAGGAAGAAAGAACAGAGTTTGGCGTTAGAATCAAGGGAAGTGAACACCAGCTCCCTGGGTGAAAGTCAGTGGTTGTTTGACCCGTCCACCCTACTTGGACTTTTGCTGCCTTTACATTTGTTTTTGTCCCGACTTTTGATCGACACCAAGTTGTTGGAATATTTAAAAAAAAAAAAAAAAAAATTTGTCCTTGCTACCATTATCATATGTCAGCTGCATTGCACACACTTTTTTAAAATTGGTTAATAGGAAACGTCTCATATGAATTTTACAGCATCTCCTAACAAACAAGCATTGATCTCTGTCCACACTGATCTCTTAAATATGCACTTCCAGGGTTTCCCACGTCAATTTATGTCTTGCAGCAAGCCACAAAAGATCTGCAGCCACAAATAGATTTTCTATTTTTGGTGCTGCACCATTCATCAGGAGCGCTGTGGGAATTTATATACCATTCACTTATTTATAGCACCACACTGTCGGAGTGCAGAGTGCACTCAGGGCACGGATGGAGCCTCAGGACGTCAGGTGCATTGAAAGTCAAGCTTAACCGTTCATTCTGCTGGGTCTAAAAGTTTGTATTCACTCGCAGCAGCTGCTCCTCTCCTCCAATAATCTGACCTGCTCTGAACGGATCAATGGATCCATTATTGACCCCACCAGTCACAAACTGCTGCTGAGGAATAGAAGAACTCATGGAGAGTGCCGTCTGCACTGCGTTCACAGTCCTACAGAAACCTCTGAATTAAGAAAAGGTACACAAAGTGATACAAGGGGTCATTTATCAGAAACGTTCAGCTCCCTGGTGATCTCCCTCCAGCCAGCTGACACCTTATGTAGGATTTTGCAGTTAAAGATCAGCCATGAGCTTTCAAAGAGAGCGACAGCAGTAAATAAAAACAGGACGGCAAGCTGGAACATTCCAGTAGAAAACAGTTCAGTCAAACTGACACTCGCTCACATTATGTGCATTCAGGACACGGTGTTAAAACAAGTAATTCCTTCAAGTAATCTATTTTTAAAGACAGTAACTTAATTCAGAATACCACCAATTTAAACTGTAACAGAATACAGTTTCTCATATTTTGTATTTAAATACGTAACGCTGTTAAATATATTGTTACTCTCTGACCCAGCTGTGGTTTGAAGTACAAACAACAGAAGGGAAGAGAGAGTGACAGAGGACACGTTTCTCTGCTCCTCAACTGCCTTTTATTACAGCTGTGTGTGTGTGTGTGTGTGTGTGTGTGTGTGTGTGTGTGTGTGTGTGTGTGTGTGTGTGTGTGTGTGATTGAATTGAGCGTGTTTTATTATTTCGTTGCTCTTTCCTAAATGTCAAGAACATCGTTAAAGCATCAAGATTGAAGGTCAATAATTGTTCAGTAAATCTTTTCTGCCTCCTCTTCATCGCCATCATAGCCTTCTTCTCTTTGTCCTCTTTGCTCTTCACTTCCTTCAGCCTGTGTCTTCCCCTTTTCTTTGTGCTGCTCTTGTCTTTTCTTCCTCTTGCCCTCCCCTCCTCCCTTCTTCTTCGTACTCTTCTTGCCCCATCTGCCCTTTTTGATCGATCCCTCCTCTCATCTGCCCCTTGTCCAGCTCCCTCTTTCTCTTTTTTCTTCTCTTTGTCTCCTCCTCCTTCTCTCTTTCAGAATTGTTGTATGTATTTTCATGAATACAACTTTATATTACTGATATATATAAGGAAAGAAATCCAAAAAAAAACCCTCCCTGATGTGACACAGCTCTGCTGTTTTGTATTTTATTAACATGACTGCCAACTTCCTCTACATTTTACATTCTACATATAAACCATCTCCTGTGTCCTCGCTCCTCCTCCTGTCTCCTCAGGGCTGGGAGGAGAGCTGCGACGCCGCCGTCTCCCACCTCCTGCGGAGCTGCCTGTCACGGAGCCCCAAGGACCAGGCCACGTCTCTGGCCCAGGCAGGAGGCCCCATGCTTGGCCTGCCCAGCGACACCGCCCGCCTCAAGAAGCACATCACCCTGATGTGTGACCGCATCGGCAAGGGAGGCCGCCTCACGCTGGCCTCTGAGGCCAACGTCCAGGTCCCTGTCCAGATCCAGAACCTGGCTGCTCCTGGTGAGTCAGAGAGGGGGAGAGGGAGGAGAGGGAGGTGAGGGAAGGGAGGGAGGCGTGATTTGAAAGGTAGCACTGCATCCAACGACCTACTCAGCCCAGCTGCCACATGAAAATGTTGGCGTTGTGCATTTCTGCAAACAACAGATATGTTCCATTTGATGTTTCCAAAGTGACGTAGTGTAAGAGCTGACTTTGTCATCAGGAGGTGGAGGGGATGGTTGATGGTGTGACACCCAGGAGAGGCACCTGCTGAGCTGCAGACCACTGTTCAACACCAATAACAAATCAGTTGCCTCTTAGCGAGTCATCCCTGTGTTTCCGGCGGCTTTTTAGCCACCGACTGTGGGTGATGTTTAGTGACCTGTCACTTGGTTTCCTCTGGGGATAGTGCCACGAAAAGTGGTGATGTTTCACCAAGACATTGCTGCGTTTCCTGCTGAGCTGGCGCCACCAAAACTCAGTGTTTTAGACCTCAGAGACATTTGCAGCCGTGACTATGGCACTAAAACCTGGTATTTTAATCTGAAGCATGATCTTTTCCAAATCATAACCAGGTGGTTTTTGTGCCTGTCCACATGTTGACCACAGCGTTGTTGAAACGTATCCGCAACATAACAAACAAATAATAGCAAACAACCACATGTTGTTGGTTTGCAGAAACGTATGATGCCAACATTTATTTTGGTGACTGGGTTGTCCCACTAACAGTCAGCAGTGTTTTCTTAACTTAGATCCTGGCAAACAACTTATTTTGTTGTTTAAGCATGAGGACGTTTTGGTTCCTGATAATCTGATGGGTGCTGCTGTTGCTATGGTACTACAGAGTTAATGAAACTCAATCACAGCAGTGCGGAGCTTGAATCTCAGACCTTTAAATAGACGATGTGCCTTACAAGCAGAATTCAAATTCTGATCACGATTACAAAGAATTTGCAGTGTTAAAACAAACACAACTTCTCCTCACAGTTAAATCCCTTAACTTTAAACTATATATTTCTACTTTTTTTAATAGTGTATTTGATCACACATTTCATTGTTTTACAGTTGAAACAACAGCTGAAGTAAAAAGCTGTGTTGGAGCACGATAAATCTTTCTGGGTATTTATGAGAACGTTTGTGTCCCCTGGTGAAGATTTTCAGCCTCAGCGGACAAAAACATGTAGTCTATTCATCGTTACCTTTACAGCCAACACACACACACACACACACACACACACACACACACACACACACAGTATAGAGTATTTAACTGCATCGTACACACACCCACAGCCAGGCACAAAAAACACTGCAACAAGTTTAACACTTACAACACACACAGATTGTACACATGAAATACACAGTGCAGACACACTCATAAAAACACACTGTCACATCCAGTTGCGTTTGCCAGGTACACACACTCATAAAATCGCACATGTACACACACTCACACAAACACAACTATGCAAACACACACACACACACACACACACACACACACACACACACACACACACACACATCTTACGGATCATTTAGTCTTGGCTGAAGTTTATAGAGGTCTCTCTGACAAGATCATCAATTACTCTCCTCTTCCTCCTCCTTCCTTAGTTCACTTCCTTCCTTCATCTCTCCTGGTTTCATTTATACAACTATGAAGGAACATCAGTAATTTTTCTCTACATATGTTGAACATGGGCAAAATAAATTATAGAAACAACCTGTAAAGGACAACGTCCCTCCTGTCCTGCAGCATAGAGTTGCACATTTGAATTATCTCTGTAGTTTATTCCAAACAGAATAACAGATTCATTCAGCAAAGGTAAATTTATTCTTCCTGTATTTTGAGGCTAAACTCTGTATTTGAGACATTAAAAATCCCATATATCTGTCATTTATTTATTGATTTGTATGTCACATGAATTCACAAAAGTTCCAGTGAAGTGTGATCCTGTCGGCTCCTTTAACTTGTGTGTTGAAGTTTAGTTCGTATGTTCTTGCCTTTTCTTACACTGTAGGCTGTAAAACATGAACACTAAACATTTTTAAAACTCGTCACTGACTCCACTGGTTAAACAATGAACATGAAAAGAAACAGGCAGATATGCACTGAGTGGGATGTGTTATGGCTGTGTACCTCACTCAGCTCACTGTCTTTAAGGTGTTGCAGGTGACACCAACAGGAGCAACACGTGTTTTAAATGTGCAGCACAGAGACGTCGCTCTGCAGGCGGCTCGTGGTTCTTAATTTAGTCATTAGCATCAAGGTGTCACCCAGTGGGTGAGTATTTACACCAGATAGCTTCCATGTTTTTACTAATGAGCACTGACGTCACACACACGTCGTCTTTCCATCCTCCACGTTCACAGCATCGCTAGTGATGATGTCATTTTGATATGAGATCTGTCAAAAGGAGGTTAATATGAAGCAATTTTTCTAAAATCAGTCAAAATCCCAAATACTTTATTGATCCTGAGGGGAAACTGTGATTCGTTACAGTCGCTCCGACTCACTGAATAGAGGATTATAGAAGTAAGATTAAGAGTATGAAATAGAATTGTGTAACTATAAAGTAATAAAATGAAATAGAAATGAAGATGTGCATTATGCTACGAAGTTAACACTGATACTTAAGATATTAAGAATAAAGATGTCTTCACTGCACTGAGTCTGTAAGTGTGTAAAAATATGTGCATTGTTCTACATTAAACTGTAGAAACTAGTGTTACGTTCAGAAATATAACATATATATTATGATGTAATGGTTACTACTATATACACATTTGTAGAATAAACACAAGAATAAGAATAAACATTAGAAATGTGTACAGTTATGTGCATTGTATGTTAAATAAATATAGACATTCAAAAGGTGTTCATGAGAATAAATTAATATACTAAAGAATATTGCAGCAGTTGAATTAATGCACCAATTATCACTGCACAGTTAAGGCAGTGCTGCAGAGACTAACTGTACCTTTAACATCACTATTACACAGTAGAAATATAATAGAATAGAATGTATAATTATGCTTTACAAATACAGATACACTGGACCTTTAACATTAAACAATGGTTCCAGTTTACTGTTCATCCAACATGCAGCTCGTGGAATCCTTTCCTGATGCGACGCCCTCACTGATCAGTCGAGGCGGACGTCAATGTGAAAGCCCACACACTGAGAGTTTCTGACAGCAGATTACTCAACAGTGATTAAAGAAACAAGCCAAACTAAGAGTTGTGTCATGGCTGTGGACAGGTGGACGTGTCTGAGGAGGACGTCTCCTTTCTTATCTCCACCTGCAGAGCTCTGTTTCTCCTAATGACAAAAACACACATCAATGGGCAAATCAAACACTGCTGCTGTAAAACTGTCTCTGAGAATTAGTGGTGTATGTGTGTGTGTGTGTGTGTGTGTGTGTGTGTGTGTGTGTGTGTGTGTGTGTGTGTGTGTGTGTGTGTGTGTGTGTGTGTGTGTGTGTGTGTCAGAGAGAGGAGGTATATAAAACTTTAAAGGCCTGTTTAAAAGTCATTATAGTGATTACAGTCATTTAGCTCAGAGTTCAGTGGAACAGAACTGAATCAATTAATTAAGTGTGTGTATGTGTGTGTGTGTGTGTGTGTGTGTGTGTGTGTGTGTGTGTGTGTGTGTGTGTGTGTGTAAAAGAGAGTGGGTGTGTTTGTGTTTATGTTTCCTTGACATGCGGTCTCCCCTCTCCTTTGGTCTGCTGCCAAAATTCACACACTCACACACACACCACATACAGTGTACACACACACATACACACCAAAACACACAGAGCGCTGCAGTAAACACTCGTTTGTGAGCCGTCTCAGATGTTGCTTTTTCACCCACCCGTAAACATACACACTTGTTTACATTTCCAACAACACCGGGGGCAACCGTTTCCCTCCGAGACCACAGACACACACGCGCGCACACACACACACACACACACACACACACACACCGGGATACCACACAACAAGCCTCACTTCATTGGTATGGAGTGTGTGTGTCAGTGTGTTAATGTGTCTGTGTCAGAGTGTTCTGGATACAGAAACCTTAAAACACACACACACACACACACACTCTGAGTGTTAAATTATCGCTCTCTGAGTTCAGATTTTATTTCATGCAGCCACAGATGAGAAAATGAAATCAGTCCTTCATGTTTCTCCTTTTATGAAGAACTCATCTTTAAACGTGTTTATGTTACGTCACGTTAATTTAATCAGCTGAATCTCACTGAGAATAAAAACCATCAGAGCAGAGTCACATTACAGGACGGGATGGAGAATATAATATTTAACCTCCTCACTTGAAATAAAAGTTTTTGTTCTGGACATTATTTTCTCCTCCAGCTGATGACACGAGTTCTGTTTAAGACAATGAGACGACTTCATCATCGTCAGGCTGGTTTGTTAGTTTGTGTCCTTTTTTTCTTTTCCTTATTTTTTCACTTTTTCTGTTTTTTAAATTGATAAATTTTAATTTAAAAAATTTTGAAATTTTAATTGTATATACTTTTATTAATCCCCCGAGTGAGAGTTACTTTATTATTATTATTTTTCAAATTTCAGTATTACTCATCAGTATATCATTATTTATTTAGTATTATACATTTTTTACCTTCTTGAATTTTATCATAATTTATTAGTATATTATTAGTTAGTATTATGGATGTTTGTTGTTGTTTTTTAAAATGTATTAATATTTATAATAATTATTTGTTAGTATAATTTTTTTTACTTTTTTAATTTTTCTATTAGTATTTATTATTATTATTATTATTTTCATATTTTTTTTGTTTTTTAGTATTATTTTTTTCCCTTAAACTTTTCCACAGTCACCACTGGTGGACATGACATCATCTGTGTGTGACTGGTTATCTACAGGCAGAAGAAAGGAACACACAAACACAGCAGCTGGAGCCTGAAATTTAAAACTGATTGTATCACCGTGTGTTTAGATGTAAACTGCAACACTGTTCTGTTCCTGCGCATCAGTGATACATGATGATATTAATACATTACAGCTGATATAATCAGTTTTTATTGAATCAATTAATTAAGTGTGTGTGACCCTCCGTCTCACCCTGATGACATCATTCAGACCAACTGGCTTCAACAGCTGCACTCTGCGCACACACACACACACACACACACACACACTCTGTATCTCTTTAACTTTGCTTTGTCTTTCTGTCTGAGCTCTGCTGTGTGTCTCCTCTGGTTTCATCTGCAGTTCATCTTGTGTAACTTGTGTTTTGTGTCAGTTTTCACCGTTGTTTCTCTTTTTGTTGTTGTCCTCCTCCTCGTCTTCCATTTTAGGCCTGTGTTCAGTGCGCTCTCCTCTCCTCTCCTTTCCTTTCCTCTCCTCTCCTCTCCTGTGGAAGTGGGAAAGCAATTCGGTTTTCGTCTCCACTCACACCAGGCAGCTGGTGAACTTTTATCTGACAGAGACTTGGATGGAGACGGTGTGATTTTATGCCAGTTAGCTAACTCATTGTTAAACTTAATGTTGGGTTATTGCCTGAATTACACTGACTATATTGACGTGTTTTAATAGTGGTTTCATTTCACAACAGTGTCAAAGAATTTTGAGTTTTAGGGTGTGTTATCGTTAGGTGTCTCCATGAAGGCAGGTCAGAGAGACGTGATGCTGCTCTGCAGGGCGCTCGATCAGTGTGCAGCTGCCACAAGAGAAGTTGGAGAGGGAGGGGCGGGGCCTCGACTTAAATGCAGTTGTCAGACAAACAGCTCAGTTTTAATTAAGAAATAGAAAAAACACGTCTTGCAAAAAGGGAATTTTTCGGCAGCAGGTACCTGAGCGCCACCTGTGGTCTGTCTGTGCACGTGCCTGGTCTGCATCCAAGTGTCATGATAGCATATCATCCCAGGGGTGCCCAGTTCTTATATCTCTGTTCCTCTTTCCTTCTCTGCTCATGTTCACAGTCCAGTCGAAAGCCAGCAGACACACAGACTACACACACATCCTCCCATCCACACACCCCTGCAGTGCATGTGTGTGTGTGTTTTGCAGTTATTTTCACAGTGTTCCACTGGTAGCTGTGGTTTGGGGCCTGCGTCTATTTTCGACCTAAAGAGAGGGGAGAAGATGGGCCGTGTGCACACATGTATTTATATGTGTGTGTGTGTGTGTGTGTGTGTGTGTGTGTGTGTGTGTGTGTGTGTGTGTGTGTGTGTGTGTGTTCAGAGGACACGGAGAGAAGGAAAATACATGTAGTATGTGTAAGTGTAGGTCATGTCTTGTGTGTAATCCTGACCAGCTGTCTTTGTTCTGTCTCTGTGGTGTTTCCAAATTGAAGAGTTCTCCTCCAGGATGCTAAATATAAAACAGCACCGAGCTATTTTGGTAAAAGAATCAATCACTACCTGAAATTCATCATTCAATAAATCTGACATGTTACAGAGGGTTGTTGTTTTTTAGCTCAGGATGGTTTCTTAACGTTAACGGAATTCATTTTAGTCACTTTACTGATACGATAAAGATCTTTTTTTACAAAGCTCGACATTAAACTTATTCAGTGTGTGTGTGTGTGTGTGTGTGTGTGTGTGTGTGTGCACCGTACTGAAAAGTGGTCGGCGAAAGCTCAACAGAAGAGATCAGGTGTCTGATTTATATGCACACCAGTTTTTAAAGGAGTCACACTTCCTAGTTTTTGATGTGTGTTTTCAAAAGCGTGTGTGTGTGTGTGTGTGTGTGTGTGTGTGTGTGTGTTGGTCCAAAGATGTGTATGTGGAGGGGGGATTGAAATAGCGTAAAGCCCACAGCCAAATTGCTGGTAACCACAGCAGCACAGTGTCACCCCCATCTTCAAACCGCAGCCCAGAATAAAGCAGGAATGTGCTGGTGCCTCCACACTGCAGACCAAGACAGCGCTGTCTATTGGAAGCAGCTTCGCCCCTCAACCAAGCTGTCCAGAACCGTTCCAAACCCGGCCCAAAGCGCCCCCAAACTGTCACAGACCTACGCAGACGCTCCCACACTGTCTTAAACTGTCACAAAATGGCTTCGAGTTTCTTCAGGCTGTCCTCAAATTGTCATGGACTGACCCAAACCGTCCGCATCTGTATACAAATGGGCCCACAAATGTCCAAAATGTCCCAGACTGTTACACTCCATCCCCAGCTGGATCTAAACTACTGCAAAACTGCAGCAAGCTGTTCAAACAATCTGTGAAGTGCCCAAACTGTCCATAACTACCGTCAAAATGTTGTTATTTCAAACTCTCCCGAAACTGAAACAAACTCCATCTAAACTGTGTCCACACGTCTGCAGGCGGCCTCTCATCCTCCCAAACTGCCCCATAAATCTCTCCAAATGCCCCAAACTGTACAAACACCTTCTAAACTAACTCAGACTGTCCATAACTGCACAAAACATCCCATAATATTTACCAGAATCGTCCCCTCTCCAAAGTGTCTGTTTTCCAACCTCCATGACAGTTTGGACTCAGTAGTCTTCACCACAGTGACTTCAGATGCCATTTTGCACTCAAGAAAATGATATTTCAAACAGAGTGGAGGACCACAGTCACATCACTGTCGGTGTTATTGATTGCATTTTTCCTCATTCCACAATTCACATGATATAAGTGCCCTGCTGGTTAGATTAGGTTTAGAATAAGAACCACAGTTGGGCTTCATCATGTTACGTACTCGCTGTAACATGATGACGTAATGCTACTTACTTTCATAACTTAAATTAACTCTATGTCAACTTTTTTCTGGGACATGAACAGTGGAGTCCTGGGTCAAAGTCCTGTGTTTGTTTTACCCGTCTATCCACCCTGCCCGCCTCCCTAATAGTTGTAAAAGAAGCAACAGTCTGACCAAACCTGATCCAAGACCTACTGGAATATCTGTCCTCTGTCCTGGAGACAGTAATTCATTTCAATTCAATTTTATTTATAAAGCCCAAAGACACAAATCACAGTGTACCTCAGAGGCTTCACAGCATACGCACCCTCCTTTAACAGGGAAAATGGTAGGAACCCTCTCCTGGGCCGGACAGACATGCAACAGATGTCGTGTACAGAACAGATCAACATGATGAATGTACAGTGATCCGTATGACACACAGACGTCCATTCTGTGATAACAGAAACTGGAGGCTTCCTGCTGACTGTAAGAAGCCGAGGAGCCGAACACACTGCTGAATGTTTTGGCTTTACATTCAGCTCATGAAAGAGAGAGAGCAGATTTTACATCCTGCTGCTGAACTGGAAAACAGACAAACAGAAAATGTAACTTTGCTGACAGTTTTCAGACTGAAGCAACTTATTCATAGTCCTAACAACCCGTCTGTTCATGGTGTCCACACGACAAAGAACCAGGAACGATCGTAGCTTTTAAAAGACAAACTTTTTTAGCTCCTGTTTCATAGTTTCTCTCCCAGCACAAGAGAAATCTTGAGTGACATACATGTACGCCAACCGCTTGAACACATGAGCCAGTGCAGCACCTGTAAACAGCAAACACAGAACAAAACAACAGCTTGTGTGTGTGTGTGTGTGTGTGTGTGTGTGTGTGTGTGTGTGTGTGTGTGTGTGTGTGTGTGTGTGTGTGTGTGTGTATGTGTGTGTGTGTGTGTGTGTGTGAGTGTGTGAATCAGTGCAGCTCGAGTTGACTGCCTGAACGAGCTCACAGGCGTCACTCTATTAATGATAGTATAAATTACATATTTCGGGGCTGTTTGGTCAGTAATGAATACATAAATGAATAAACAAATAAAGGGGGATAAAGTATATTACTACCAGTACTAATAATTAAACAATGATTAATGAAGTGAGGGGGAGTTTGAAGTTTGGTGCCCCTCTGACCACGCCCACTATCACTGATTGTGGGTACATTTCTACATCACTGCAGACACTGTCAAATAGTTTTGTTTTGGTTTTATTTAGCTGCTTCCATCCAGTGTTACCACTACTAGGAAACTATCACGATAACAAGGTCTACCTTCTTTGTGCCACTTTCTCTGCAGCTTTATCAACTCTTCTAAAACAAAGACGTGCGGTATATTCACACTGCTATCTTCATTAAGTTTCTCTTCTTAAAGTGTTTTTTAAGTGTGATGTGGGGCAGAGTATTGAGCCTAAACCTCAGGACTGTCTAAAACTGATAACCCGACCAGCTTGACAAATATAGACCCGACCACGACGGAGAGAAACACAGATACACACCACAGCTCTGACCAGGCGGTACTACGCCTACTATTTACAGAGAGAGACGGAGAGAGGGAGGAATGTGCGAGAGGTCAGCGGTAAGAGACGCTCTGTGTGTGTGTATGATTTTGTTTCAGAGTAAGTCGCTCCAGAGGTGGGCTATTTCCTTACCTGATGTTGATGTAAGACTGAGGTTAAAACACACACACACACACACACACACACACACACACACACACACACACACACACATTCCCCATGAAATTGTAAGACAGCGTTAAAAAAAAACCGACTCGCCTTAGAAAAACACCTGCCCAATTAAGAGCGAGGCATATCCCATTTCAAACAACTCTGTGTGTGTGTGTGTGTGTGTGTGTGTGTGTGTGTGTGTGTGTGTGTGTGTGTGTGTGTGTGTGTGTGTGTGTGTGTGTGTGTGTGTGTGAAGCCACAGGCTGTGCTCTCACCAAAGAGAACAAGATTGGCTTTAGAAAAGGCCAGGATAAATATTAGAGAGGGCTTAGGGTAATCTGCACACACACTCACACACACAAGCACACACACACACAGACGTAGACGCAGTGGGGGAGATGGAGACACACACACATTCTCAGACACCTTAAGGTAGACATGATGGCAGACACACACGTGCACACTGTGTCTCATACACGCACAAACACACAGACACACACAACACAAAGGCACGATGTGTGCAGCACATGTTAAATGAAAGTACCGTGAAACTGGACACAATCCTGCATGAGGAGAGGAAATTAGGAGACAGTGAGGGATGAAAGGAGGAGGGAAGGAAGGAAAGATGGATAGAGGAAAATGTGGGAAAGAGGAGGTGAGGTGGATGGACAGGGAAGGAAAAGGGGAAGGTGGAAGAGGAGGACACAGAGAGGGAAAGTAAGCAAGAGGAAAAGGGTGGAGAGGGAGGAGAGGAGCAGACGCAGACAGGAAGGAGAAGAAAAAGAGGGAGAGGAGAGGAATGAGGAAAGGGGGATGAGGAGGAGACAGAGAGGTGGGACAGAGGAGAGACAAGGCGTCCAATTCATCGGCCTCAGGAGCTCCCTAAATCCAGACTGATCCCGGGGATTCGAGCAGGGATTTCATCACACACACACACACACACACACACACACACACACACACACACACACACACACACACACACACACATTCTACACTTCTACACTTCTATGCAGCGTTTCTCCTCTAAAGCACAAACTAAATTTAGATAATCTGGTAAAATCTTGCCGTTTTTCTTTCATGTATCGTCTCAGAGTTGTGATGAATTTCCATATTAATGACACTCTCATATTATTATTATTATCTCATCTAAACTATATTTTGGTGCAAACAGAGTGAGAAGATATTCATCTAGTTTCATGAATTTTTACATGATGAGGATGAAACCGTAAGCTGTTGCTGTTAAAACCACTTTCATCTTGAACTCTGTCATATCTGCAGTAAGGAAAATGATTTCACCACAACTTTATTTTCCATCATAGTAAAAATTTGTCTGAGTATACCCTCAGATTGTCCAACATTAAGACATAGAACATTTAAAACAACAACGTATGAAAAAGATTAGTGCTATTGATGTGTGAGTCATAGCGTGATCTCTACCAGTAGACTATTGATAAAAGTTTTAGCAAAAAATAAATGTAACTATGGTCATTACTGTCACTGCAGCACAGATGACTCATCCATGAATTACAGTATGACAGAAAATGTAATTTAATCTTTCATTGTATAATACGTCAAGTAAATAAAGTAATAATAATAATAATACATCAAGTAAACGTTGCATCCAGACCTGCTTGCATGTTGTCGTTTGTAACATGAGACATTGCACAACTGTTTATCTTTTTCAACTAACAGTCACTGGCTGAATCTGAGTTGTTTCAACCATTAAAGGGAAATTTTGTAGATTTTCAAGCAGCTCTGTCATCACAGTTTGGACAGTGTGTGCAGATGAGCGGTGTTTGACTTCCTCCAGTGCTGCCAGCGCCCAGAGCTTCTCACTCAACTGCTGACAAAAGTCTGGCGGACTCCCGCCACACACACTGCTCACATTGCGATGACAGAGCTGGCTACAAATCGGCAACATTTTCCTAAACTAAACATATCACCATTTTCCAAGCTGCTGTAGCTGTCATATTTCCCAGAGACGGACCTTGAGTGGCTGAGCTGGATCAGCTAACTTTTCAGCTTTGTAGTTTGTGAGCAGCAGGAGGTGAGACAGCGGGACCGCGGGGTACATCCATTAGTGCACAACCTAGTTAGCAGCAATCTCTTTTAACGGTGCTGGCAGCCAATTATTAGGCCTTGATGTGACAGTCTACTTATGTTGTGCAGAAGTGGGCATGGTTTCATCTAAAGTGGGTTAGAGAAATTCTGTCAGGCGTGCACATGGTTCAGTTAATGCTGCATTTGATGTCTGCATAGCCGAGTGTGTCCATGTGTTAAGTCCATGTGGCCATTCAGGGCTGCACGCTGGTGTAGTCAGATAATAATCACGGTAAATGTTCTGACTCTCCAGAAAGTATAATGTGAGTGTCACAGATCACACAAAACTACAGAGCAACTACAAGCTTTTAGTTCAAATTTCAGAGCTGTTGGTAAAACTGTCACTTGTCATGAAGTCTCCGAGCCAGTCGATTAAACTCTTCCTCCGTCAGTGCTCAGTGACCAGCTGTAGAATGATGTCATCACACTGAGAACCTCTCTGTGAAAATACATAAAT
The DNA here is from genome assembly GCA_035609425.1 of Epinephelus awoara. Lineage (NCBI taxonomy): Eukaryota > Metazoa > Chordata > Actinopteri > Perciformes > Serranidae > Epinephelus > Epinephelus awoara. The sequence goes on from CM069300.1 coordinate 1,663,549, forward strand.
CTAAGTGCATATACAGATGTTTCTTATACAATGTGTTTCCTCTGCCTGTCACTTAGGAGGTGTTGAGCCCATCGCAGAGGTGGCTGGTGACGGAGAGGAGCTGGAGCTTCCACAGGAGACGACCAAGTTCATCAAGAAGAAACAGCCGTCTAAGAAAGTCAAGAAAGGTAGGAGCACAGCCTCCTCCATCACCTTCTCCTCCCCACTGTACTGTCATCTCTTCTCCTTCCTCTCTCTGTGTCTTTATTTGGAGCTGAATATTCTCCAGCTCCAGCTCATCAGAGCCTTCTGCTTCACCTTGTCACATTTCCAACCGACCCGTGTCAGAATCCATCACTGCGGCAGTACATCCGCAGCATTGCTCCCAGCTTGTCACTAAATCCTGAGCAGAGCCCTGACACTGATATCTGTTCACTGTCTGTCACACTGTTTCTAATCCACTTCTATTTTCCCTCCCGGCACAACGCGCTGTCTCATCTGTTATGTGTACATACCTCTGTGACTGCTGCTGGCTCGTGGGCCGCACAATCAGCATGGTTTGGATTCTGGTCGGTGTCAACAGATGAAATCAAATGACACATTTGGTTGTGCAGATGCAGAGTGGATGTTCAGTGTTTCTGAATGTTTAGCTTTGTTGTGTTTGTTCCACCTGACGATCCTGCACTGTGTCTCTGATGTTCTAACTTCTGCTGTACGGGCAAAGTCTCGCTTTGATGGCCATCATTAAATCCCAGCTGACCTCACCATCAACAGATGGTACAAACTCAGAATGTCCCCACGTTACTGATCCTCTGAGATAATTTCTGTCAAAAACCTAAGAGTCTGTGGACTCTCAGATATCTGTGAAGGTGGGGTGTGAGTCCTATATTTTAAAAAAAGATTATTATCACAGATTATTGTTCTCAGCCTCCTCAGGGAGGTGCAAGATGCACCCACATATAGTTTTATCCCCTTCTCTTGACCTGTGATGGCAGCATCCTTATTATGAAACACCTGCTCTTCACCTTAAAACACGAGAGCCGTCGTCAATGTTTCCCCTCCCACTCTGCATGTGTTTTGTTGCCCAGGAGAAGACTTAGATCAGAAGCACAATCAAAAACACTTTATTGATCCCTGGAGGAAAATTGTGACACGTGAAAGTCACTCTGATGTAAAGCATAAAGAATTATAGAGGTAAAAATAAGAAGTACAAAGTAGGAAGTATGTGAGAATATAAAAATAAACTGCGTATTATGCTACAATGCAAACAAAATATAAAATATGTTCCTTATGCTACAGTGTACAAGACAATATATCCATAAGTAGAAATAGAAATAAGATATAGTATATACAACATATGTTTAACATAAGTTCAAGAGCAGCGTGTGTGAGAATAAATTAGGATGTTGAAGAATATTGCACAGTTGATCATTATTATTATTATTCTAACTGTGTGCCTTATAGTGTTGTGAAATTATTTTTTTTTATCATCATGCCATAAACACATTGTAAAAGACTCTGATATTCCAGTTTTAATTTGGTAATAACAAATTAAACTCTGTCTGTAGGCACAGTTTTGTCAGATACATGCCAGGCTGTTAACTCTCTGGCCAATCAGGCAGAACCTTCACTGATAAGCGTTGTCTGATTGGTCAGAATCTGTCTGTTAAGTTTATTCACCCAGTGCTGCTGCACTACTCTGCATGGCTGAAGGACAAAAGTGTGGCAAGATGAGTGAGCACAGCCGGAAGTGTGAATGCCAGAGAGAAAAATGGCGTGTAAGCTGTCTGATGATATTTGGGATGACGGAGAGATGATGTGGTGAAGCACTGATACTGTCGAGTCTGAGACATGAACTGAGTTCACTCTAATATCTGTTTATTCATGAGATGTTCAACAGTGTCATCACATAGTTTCCTCCTATCATGCAGCACCAGCACCAGAGTGAAATACTGCAGTGATTTAGGATGTCAGGGTTGATCGTGCGGGCCAACCTGTTGGCAGCGTCTGTATCAGTCCGTCTCTTCCTGACCTGTTGGCTTTAATAAAGCAAGATTATAATATGTGGACTCACCCTCAGAGACAGAGTGAGCAGCTCAGACATCTGGAAGGATCTCGGAGAGTATCCACGTCTCCTTTGCACTGAGAGTTGATGTGGTTTGGCCGTCTGGTAAAGATGCCTTCTGGGCACTTTGCTGTTGAGGTATTCTGGGCGTGTCCAGCTGGGAGGATACCCAGAAAACCCTGGAGAGATTACATAGATTACCCCCAGGAGGAGCTGAAGAATGCGGCCAGAGTTAAACACATCTGGGCTGCTTTGTTTATCCTCCTGTTCTATAAGCAGGTGAGCGTTTAGTTACAGAGATGATGTCAAGCCTCCAACAGCCACCTTTACTTTGCTGTGTTTATAGAGTGTAGTTTGAGTAATTTGTCAGTATGTGTTCACTCTGTACGCTAAGACACTCGTCACTGCCGTCCAGCCCTCTGTGTGTGTTTGACTGCTTTCGCTGTTGGGAGTCATGATCACAGTAAAGTGATGTTGTCACAGCGTTCTTTCTATTGACCGTGTCTTCAGGCGAGAGCAGCGAGTGTGTCCGGCGTTGCTGGTCTACTGTTGCCAGGTCTACACTCACTGTTGTTCTGTTTGGAGAGTTGGAGCACGCTCTCATCCTCTCCTCAGTGTCTGCTGTCTCTCCTTCTCACTCTCTCATCTCGTCATGTCTTCATCCATCTGGTTCCCCTCTCAGTCCGTCCCTCTTTCTGTCTGTGTGACGGAGACGCAGCACATCGGAGGAGGAGGAGGAGGAGGAGGAGGAGGAGGAGTTATCAGGGTTTTTTTTATCCTGTTTATTTTCATAATCAACCTCATCAAGTACACGAAGCCTCAATATCTTTCTCTCTTTGCTTGTTGCTGTCGCACACTTTAGTTACTACCCTGATTAGTTTCATCTGAGATCCAGTAACACACACACACACACACACACTGCTTACAACAATATCCGAATGGTCTGCACACACACTCAACAATCCGATATTGTTTCCTGGCTCCTGTCTCAGTCACACACACACACACACACACTCACACTCACACACACACACACACACACACACTCCTGCCAGAAGGGCTTCTGGTTTGCATTGAGGACAAATCCATGTTTTATGACAGTTTGTCTTTCCTAAACCGGGGCAGATAGATTCCCTTTGATGGGCTTTACTTTAGTTAGTGTGTGCGTGTGTGTGAGTGTGTGTGTGTGTGTGTGTGTGTGTTGTGTGTGTGTGTGTGTGTGTGTGTGTGTGTGTGTGTGTGTGTGTGTGTATACTTGTGGTTAATCCACTCAGGCGTCGCCACTAATGAGAAGGGGAGGTGTGGGAGACACAGAGAGGGCGACACAGGGATCATTAAACCATATACACATATACATTCATACACACACATGCATGCACACACAGACGCACACACACACACACATGCACACTGCCCCAGCAACCGTGTCAGATGAAGGCTACCAGTGTGTATTTTCTGAGCTCAGAACCACACACAGGAAAATCAAACCAACAACAAGCAACTCTGACGACTTTTACTGTAATTGACAAAATCAGTCGCAGTGTGTACTCTGTGTGTTAAAGGGGGAACGTGACGTCATTGGTACCTCACAGCTCTTTATAACAGAGGACACACATCCTCACTGTGACCTCGTCACATGTCCACGTTTGGTCATGGACTTTCCACGTCCACATATGACGTCCAAGGTACCCTGGGTGTGTTGGTTGTTGACGTTCTGGGACGTCGTGTCAACTTCAGCCTGTTACATGCATTGTCTGTTTTCAAAATACACTTCTGTTTTCACAGGAAATTAACAGTTTGCATACAGCCGCTTTCAAAATATAAGCACTACGTTGGTGCAACACCACCAACTGATGTTTTTTTCCCTCAACAACATACACGTGGTTGGGTTTAGGAAAAAAGAACAGGGTTTGGCTTTACAGTCTTACAGGAAGTGAACACCAGCCTCCTCTGTGAAAGTTAGTGGTTTTTGGATTTTTGGACATTTCCTGTAAATCCTGTTGTTTCCTGTTCAGGGCGTCACTCCTTCTGCTGCTGTCACCAAATCTCTAAAAGCTTCAGTTTGATTTTCTTTGGAGGAAAATCCCCTTCATCCTGTTTATTGCCACAGAGCTAAATCTTAAATCTTCTGAGTGATGAATCTTTATCAGCTCACTGAGTGACAGCGTACTGTGCAGCACTGCGCTGTGATCTGCATGTTTAATTGATCACACGTGTTAATCACCTGTGCGTAAACTAAAGCAGCTATTGTTCTGTTTGACATGTTCCAGATAAAACACACTGACAATGAATTGGAAAATGGGATCGAACTGAGAACGCACCGATCCAACTTCTTGTCTCTGCTGATACCGAGCACAGATCACACACACACGCCACCTGTTTCACAAATCTAAAATCTGTGTGACTCAACATGGAGAATTCACTGGAGTCATTTTTAAGTGACCATGACTGAATGAGCGAAACAGAAAGTGTAAATGCTGAATGTTTTGAATGTCAGTATATGTGTCTGTCACATCACAGCTGAGAACTGATCTCATCAGTCAGGTCAGTTTTGGTGCTGCATCAAAGGTTTATCTGAGGAAGACTCAACACGTGTTGCATTTGTAGCAGCATTAAACTCAACACAAACACACTGATAACTGTGTTCAACAAGGGGTCATCAGTCTGTCTCGTAGAAATCCAACATACCTGTCATTTAGTTGATGTTTATTATGTGTCCCTGGAATGATTTCAGGTTTCTGTGTGTCTCTCTTCAACACACACACACACACACACACACACACACACACACACACACACACACACACACACACACACACACACACACACAAAAGGAAAATGATCCCTAATTAGTTTAGTTTGTCATGGAAACCTCCAGAACAAGTCTGTGGTTTGTATTTAGACGGGGGGGGGGGGGGGGGGTGATTCGGTGATGCAGGGACAGATGGGAAGCAGCATCATGTCCAGACTTGTCCTGTAGCCACCCCTCCTCCTCTTCCTCCTCCTCCTCCTCCTCCTGAGAGAAAACAAGAAACAGCGGTACCTTTCAAGGCCTCTGAAAATAATAATGATTGTTTATTAAAGCCTGCAGTGAAATCCTCCTTTCGCCCTGCAGCTTGTTGCTAAAGGTCACTTCAGCAGGGAGGGTTAGCTTTAGCCCTCGATGACACAGGAAGTGTTTCAGCAGCTGGAGGCGGCTTTTGGTGATAGTTTTTAATGAGGATGAAACTTTTTGCTTGCTGCTTTTGCGTTAATCAGTGTTGATGGTAAATGTAGTCGACTGAAGCAATAAATTCCTCAGTGTGCTATGCTGATTGGAGAAACACTACTTTGCATATTCAGTGGGCCACATACCACGGAAAGCTAGAAACTTTTTTACCGAGCCAGGCGAGCAGCTGCATTGGAATGGATAGGCGCCATCTTGGCATCTGTTATCTAGGTATTATTAAAATCTATATGTGCACCCTGACAGTGTTAATTTCGTTGACAAAAACAATGGCGAAAGCTTTTTGTCAACGACCTTGTTTCCATGACAAAAACAAGACAATGATGAGCTAGAAATACATCTTGATAATAAAAACTAAGACAAAGTCTGTGTTTCATTGTTGTTGAAGACACTTGAAAATGTTAGTGGACTATCGGACATTGAAAGCTGAGAACAGCCGTGTCTGTAATCATCTTCAAATGCAGCATGAGCGACAGGCTGTGAACTCCAGTAAATAGTCTGCACCAGGATGTTTGGGTTGGTGCGAGTTGCGAGCTGTAATTCAGCAGTAAATAATGAGCCGTGTGTGTGTGACTGTGGATGGTGGAGCTGCTGAATGGATTCGTGGAGCTTGTTAGTTGCAGCGGTGGCTGTTAGCAGCTAGCTCCTCCGATACATGAATTAGCCTCACTGGATTAGTTTAAAGATAAAATTCATGAAAAAAATATAACGACTAAAAATTTTCATAGACTAAAACTATGAAAGATAAAAATGACTAAAACTTAGAACCATCTTCGGCTAAACACAAAGGCTAAATCTAAAATAGCTGTCAAAGACCAACACTGCAGCCTGGTCATGCTGATGCTCTGTCACCGGTCTGAATCTGGCCGGAGACGCACAGTAGAGTGTTTCTGTCTCATGGTGGCAAATAGCCAAATAAGCCTTTGGGTGCCGGGCGGCTCACACCTCCCATAAAACCAGAGAACAAGGTGGTAGGAAACAAATCAGTTCAAAGCTCTTAGTTTTCAGACAAAGACACACGCACACACCTTCCGCCTACCTGTCTGTGACTTTAAAGTAATTAGGCGCCGTGCCAACTCCCCCCACACCACATACACACACACACACACACACACACACACACACACACACACACACGCACACATACACACACACACAGACCTTTCTGTTAGAGTGCATGGCAGCCGGAAAGCACATTTGGTCGACTTGAAAGGCATCAAAAGGCGTCTGAGAGAGAGAGAGAGAGAGAGAGAGAGAGAGAGAGAGAGAGAGAGAGAGAGAGAGAGAGAGAGAAGAAGAGAGATGAGTGGAGCTCTCTCTGTCCTCGGCTTGAAAAGGAGGGATGATGAAAGAGAGATGAAAGGGAGAGTGTCTTCCTTCTCCTCTTTCCTGGCGCTGCATCCTTTTTTGTTGTTCTGCTCCTCCCCTACAGCCCACCTGGGATCACAGACACCATCCAGAGCGTACACAGACACACACACACACACACACACACACACACACACACACACACACACACACACACACACACACACACACACACACACACACACACACACACACACACAGACAGCTAGAACTAAATCTGAACCCTAACCCGACGTTGAGTGTCTCTTTGAGTCAGAGGAGAGGACTCATCAGATCCAGGGTCAGTCTGCAGTCAGTCGTTCATTAAACCACATAATGTAGGAACTCAGTCACCGCAGCATCATGCTAACAGCACTAGCATCGACTCAGGTCGTCCTCAGCTGCACCTCCAACGCCTATTAGCATCAAACAGCTGTTAGCATCGTCTGCTGCTGTGTGTTGGCATCAGTACTGTACATTGGCCATATTAGCCTTCACCCATTAGCAGTGTCCTTTGTGTATTAGCATTAGCTTTGTCCATTAGGCTGGGAAATATCTATTATTGACTAAATCTATAACCATCTGCAGAAAAAAGGCAGACAGAGAGAATCACGAGTCAGAGAGGAAATCTGAAGACGTTCAGTCATTCTGTAAAACATCCAGTGGATCTGCAGCAGTTTGATTTCAACAAGCTGACAGAATATGAGTCTGGACCACAGACCAGAGACCACATTAAAGGTCCAGTGTGAGAGATTTAGGGAGATTTAGTGGCGTTTATAGGTGTGGACTGCAGATTGTAACCAACTGAAGCTTCTCCTGGTTAGAATTCATTGTTCAGGAGGTTTTTACCAGGAGCTGAATTATCAGCAGAGCTCTTTCTTCTACCAAACAAACAGACCAGCTGATTTAAACCAGGAAAAACACTGAATAAAGAAGTTTTATGTTAAAATAATCAGTGTTTTTCTGACACTGCTTACTGCAGAGGCTGATGCAAAAGTGTTTATGTCTCTATCTAGAGTGTTTGGTTTGTCCGTTCTGGGCTACTGTAGAAACATGGTGATCTCTGTAGACGCGGACCTGCTCCCTGTGTAGATATAAACAACTCATTCTGAGGGAACAAGAACACAACCATTGTGATTTTTCAGGTGATTAAACACGTAAGAAAACAGACTGATGATATTATTCCATGTTTTCCAATATATACCCCTAAATCTGACACACTGGAGCTTTAAAAAAGGCTGGATGACTGAGGAAGTGTTAGTTGTGCGTCAGTTGGTTTGTGGTGACTGTTCTGTCAGATGTGTCGTAGCAAATCAAGTGCATTCCTGTTTGTGTGTTTTGTTAGATGTTGCAGAGGAAACATGCAGAGCTGGAGAGGGAGACTGTTGCACATTATTTTTAATATTTATTACTAGGGCTGGACGATTATGGCAAAAATAGTAATCACGATTATTTTGACTGATATTGAGATCACAATTAATAAACACGATTATAAGTTGGTTGTGTTTCCTTGGGGGGGCGGCAGACACCACAGCGTGACAAACTTTGCAAATAATTTCTTTTTGCTCAACGTCCATCAACTTGAAGCCAAAATGTTTCCAGATGACTGAAGTTGTCCTACCTTTCTTCTCAACCAAAGGCTGCCTTTCTGCCATGTTCTCAATCGCTCGCTCCACATGTTATTGATCCACACACGTCACACGCTTGCTGTTGCTGCACGTAACACAGGTGCATTCACAGTGCTTTTCCAGCACAGGAACTTACATACACGCCGCGCCGTGCGGCGCATTAATCGTTTTTCTTCGATTATAATGTTTTTATGATCATGAGAAGCCAAAATTGAAATCATGATTAAAATTCGATTAATCGTCCAGCCCTATTTATTACTGGAAATTGATGACGGGACTTTGAAATGATTTGTTAATTAACTGATCAGTCAGTGAACAGAAAGTTTATCTGCAACTTTGATGTGATAATATTAGGGCTGTCAAAATATTGCATTAATTTTCGATTAATTAATCACAGAAAAAATAATCCGTAAAAAAACGTAACGCATTCTGTGGTGCCCTTTGACCCGGTGCGTCACTGAAGGCCACGGTGTCTTTGTCACATGATGGAGGGAGACGAGACGACGCTGCTCGGCACCGTGAACTGAACGTTTACATTTAAAAAACACCCAGATGGAGCTATTGATAGGAGCAGCGTTATCTGCAGGTTCTGCAGGAAGGAATTTTCGTACCATCAGAGAACTTCAGTCTGAAATCTCACCTCAATTTAGCAGCGAACCCAGAGGTCTGAGCTAGCACATTTAATTAATCACAGAGCATCTTGAGAGCAACTTGACAGCTCTAGTTAACACCAAAGATTACCTGTTTCTAGCTTCTCAAATGTGAAGATTTTGATGCATTTATTTGTCCAACATTATAGTAATTTGTATATCTTTGGATTTTGGACTGCAGGTCAGCCAAAACAAAAAATTAGAGGACGTCACCTTGATTATGTTTTTTGATATTATATGTTTAGACTGAAAACAGAGTCCTTAAATGTTCGTCAGAATAATCAGTGATGAAAATGAACTGTAGTCGCAGCCCTAGTTTGTTTCTAACGTGAATAAACATTACAAGATTTATCCACTTCTTCTCTTATATTGATACTGACAGCGAGTCATTAAATCAAAAGTGTTCTCTGCCTCAGGGTTTGTGTTTGACTCATTAGACGCTGGCGTTGCAGAATCAGCCCTCAGGTCATTAAAAAGTATTTTACAGGGGCCAGGAAGTCAGCTCAGACTGTTTCCTCTCATTTAAAACATGTAGTTAAAGAAAGGAATATTGGTTTGTGCTGATAGTTTTGGAGGAATCTTCAAACTGACAATAATTAACCTTTAAAGGAAACATTATCTTGGTTATTGTAATATTTTGGTTATTGAATTATAGTCCAATTATAAGGTGATAAATCAGCAGCGATGCCTCCTGCCCACAGGTGATGTCAACCTTCAGGAAGCTCAGTTTAATTAGTTTCATGTCAGTTTCAAGTCGTACTTCTACGCTCTGATTTCTGTAACATGTACAGTCACATCCTCCGTCTTTTAATGTGGATAGATCAATAGATAGATAAACCTGCAGAGACAAACCTGTCCACTCCGTCCTCCTCTCAGCTGAGGTGTGTTGTCAGCAGCACGGTGACGGTGATTCAGCCAGAGTCGGCGTTCAGAGGCCTGTAGCAACACGGCGGAACGACATGGTCCTGCTGTATCAGTCTGTCTGTCAGGTTACAGAAACACAGCGAACAGAGCTATCAGCTTACTGTCACACACACACACACACACACTGTGGCTGCTATTCCCATCCAGCTCCTGCACACACACACACACACAGAGCAGGCAGGTTTCCTCATTCTGAACAGGATCGTCTCGGGCCGTGGCCAGAATTTCTGACCCATGGATCTCTGCTCTGGACGTGTGTGTGTTGTTGTGTGTGACAGATAGACGTCTCTCTATTCCTCATTCACCCCCATGAATAAAAACACAGACAAAAAATGAACCCTTGTTTGGCCATCGCCACACACACGCACGCACGCAGAGGTTGTGAGGCTAAGTGTCCTCGCAGATGGAAAGTAAAATATGTGGCTGGTGAAACTGAGCCTGTGAACGTGTGCGGTGTGTTTGCTGGAAACTAAGTGTGTGTGTATAAATGTTTAATGGTGTTTATAGTGTGTAAAAGTAGGTGTGGTCATTACTGGAGATACTGGCAAAACTCTGCAGCCTGCTGGAAGAGTCCACATCTGTGTGTGTGTGTGTGTGTGTGTGTGTGTGTGTGTGTGTGTGTGTGTGTGTGTGTGTGTGTGTGTGTGTGTGTGTGTGTGTGTGTGTGTGTGTGTGTGTGTGTTAACTGTTTCAAGTGCACATGTTTTATGAAGTCAGTCTGTCTTCACCAAACACATCCTAAAAAACAACATTCTGTGAGAAAGGACGAGAAGAATTGAGCCAAACATGAGATTCTCAAAGAGTTAATGCTGAAAACTGTACAAGGAAGAGTCACATCTTATCAGCACTACGGCCCATTTAATACTGATAAGATTAATGGTGTTAAAGCTCTGTGCTTCTGGGGTAAAAGGCATATTTTAAAAGAGGACCTATTATACTCATTTTCGAGCCTTTGTATTTGATTTCTGGACTCCTGTAGAGCAGCTACACACGATTACCTGCACACAAAGCTTTGTAGATCTTCAGGACGCTGTGCCTCTCGCTGCACTGCCTCCTTGTATTTCCTGCATCCCGCGAAAACGGTCTGTGTAATTTACTCCACCCCCCGGCCCTCGCCTCCCGCCGAGCCCACTCCGCTGTGATTGGTCACACTCCCGAGGACTTCTGAAGGGCTGCCGGCATGCCTGAGCGTGCCCATATAAGTAAGTCCGGCACGCTTAAACGTCACACGGACTGCACTGTTTAAAAAAAGACTGTAAAACACAGCGTGCAGAGCCATTCAAAACAGCTTGCAGGGCTCACTTCCAAATGCATGAACCTCATTATTTGACGCGTTGGCATCGTTTAACACGAGTATGCAACATTGTAACAACGTTTATAGGTCAGAAAAGAGGAAAAGAATAATAGTTGTCCTTTAAAAGATCGAGCTCAGATTTAGAAATTAGACTTTATTACCATCGTGCTGCAGTGCAAAACAATAACAGGCACTTATATGGAATAAAGCAGCACTTTAAACAGCATGTGAGAAAGTAAAATAGCATGATGTATGAACTGTATAGAGCCTGAAAGAAAAACAGTACACAGGTCAAGCCTTAGAGATAGGGGGAGGACTCAGACATCTGGAGGGAGCTCAGAGTAGAGCCGCTGTTACTTGGTGTCGAAAGCGGAAGTGAAGTGCTTGTGCAGTGAGAGTCTGTTGTCCCGTGTATACGACAACGATTTCAACTGAAAACGGTAAACTTTAGTTGCGTTTTGGTCGATCGTTTACACGACAGCTGCATTTTGGGTGCTTGAAAACGCAGTGTTTTGAAAACAGGTTCCAGAGTGCAATTTTTTGGAAACGGCAGCGTCTCTGTTGTCATGTAAACTTGCAATATGCAGTTCCTCTGAAAACGGAGACCTCTCACACATGCGCTTTACAGTTCCAGTCACTAGGCATGCACGAGAAAGTCGGCCATCACAACAACAATGGCGGACTCCCGAGCTCTGCTTGTGCTGCTCACCCTGTTGGATTTATCAACACCTCCCCATCATAGTGAAGATTTACTGTAGCAACTCCACCTCGTCTTCTGTCCAGACAAATTTTTGTGCGGTTGGCATTTTGTTGGTTTATACATCACTGCTCTGCAGAAGGAAGCGTAAGCGTCACACCGCCAACTACTGGCCTGGCACTTATACTGCAGCGTTTTTGGTCATTTTTGCGGATCCCTGCGAACAGCGATTGTTATCAAAATGTTGTCATCTAAACGCAGAACTTTTTTCAAAACCAAAATGAGAAACGATTCTGTTTTCAGTGGATAATTTTCATGTAAACATGGCCTGTGAGTTAAGGAGGGGGTTCTGAATCAATATCGAATCATTCAAATGAAGATCAGTTTAAACTGGATGAATCAATTATTTTAACCCAGCCCTATTGCAATGTGTCTAAATCTGAGAGGAAACACAGCAGTTCCCCACTGAAACATTTGTGTTTCTGCTCTGTCTTCTAATGCAGACTATGGTTTACTGTGTTCTCATGTCCTCCCAGTGCACCCAGTAACATAGCTCACTGGCTAAAGCTAAATCGCTCACTGATATCATTTTAACTCCACCTTTAGCTTCTGTTCCACTGCACAAAAACCCCTGATGTCTGGCTTTAAATGTAAAGGGAAAGGTTACAATCTGCATTTACACCCAGGTCAAATGACTCTGCAGTAGCCACAGGTATTTATCAGCTCTGGCTCCAATCGGCAGTGATGGAAACACAACACCCGAGGGAACGCACTCATTTTTGCTCCTTTATCGTCGAGATGCAACGACAGGCCGCCACTTAATGCCCAAGCAGCCTTTAAACATCTATTCCAAATTATTCCGCATCAAGTTTGACAGACAGACTGAATAAGTTCAGAGATGTATAAAAAGAAGTAAACACTGTTTTCATGCAGAAAGTCGTCATACTCGTCTGCTGCAGAGCCGTGTATGCAGCTCTGGTCTGCTGGGAGAGGAGTGTGTCGCCTATTCTGAGTGGGTTTACCCGTGTTTAAAGAACCTGCATTCACACACTCATTTTGGTGGTCTGCAGAGTGACGTCAACTGAGTGAAACAATAGAAAAAACTTCACATCCAACGTCACCAGTTTAATGAATAAGCAGCAGATCAGATCATATAAGACAGTTATTAATATAAGTGACACTGCTGTGACTCAAAATCAGATTTAATTCATAACTTGGCCGTGTGACTGATCTTTAAGAAGTCAGCATGTGGATCAGGACTTACAGGAAATCTTTCGCCTCTCATTCAGCGCGGGGTTTCATTCTAGTAATTTGGGGGTAAAAAACGTTCCAGTTCTGTGTTTTTAGATTTAGTTGCATGTTGGAGTGCCGCAGGAGTTTGTATTTTTGCCTCATCAGGGGGTTACATGGCATTTTAATTGCTGTGGTTTGTTCACTAAATTACAGCTGGTTTTTGAAGCGCGTGCCCCCCAAGTGTGTGCTCAAAATAAAACTGCTCACTTTTCTGACTCCAGCCTGTCACATGTTCCTCGGCTCCAACTGAGCATCAAGTGTGAGCTCCACACATTCAAATGTTTGTCAACCACCCCAAATCCAACTCGTAATCAATCATGACATCCTGAAGTCTCACTGAGCCTCAAGTGCAGGTTTCTCAAATCAAACTGGTCATTAAAAGTTCTTCCTAAATCCAACTGAACATCAATATCAATTTACTGGAATCCAACAGCCTGTCAAGTGTGTGCTCACCAAATCCAGCTCATCACGCCCCGTATGCTCTCTGTATCCATGTCTTCATCAAAGCAAAAATATTCCACCAATGGCAGCTTTAACTCTGTTTCTGTCACATAATTTTCAGTTTGTACTGAGCTCAGCTGAGGGAGAAATTCTTGGACAAGATTTTAAAGATTGTGACTCGCTAAAAAAAATCTGTAAAATGTTCTTTGTACACATGTTTTATTCATCTAACTCTTAAAGAATATTTTCTACAAACCTTGTCTTCCTTTATGATGATCTACTGTCTTAAAGCTTTTTCAACGATTACAGAAATTTTATTGATGGAAAAACAAGAAACCATTTATTTTATTAAATTTCTTTTTGTCTAAACAATCACATTTAAAGATATTTAGTCTAAAAACAGACTCCACAATGAGTCTACAGGTCAGAATCAGCCTTAAAGAGCCACTGTGTATAAATTGAATCTCAAGCTGCAATCACATTACAGGGAATAAAGCTCAATGTTGATTATTTCCCCGGATCTGATCTTTCTGCCGAAACTGTTCACATTCATCTTTGAAGTGTTGAAACAACGAAGCTGTAATCTGTGTCAGCTTAAGGCTGCATGATATATTGTTTCAGCATTGACATTGCAATATGCAGCAGTCACATCGAATGACGTGCAACCTCAAAATAAATGAACTTGCACAACTTATTTGATGTTTGACACAAATGGAAGATTAGCACAATTCCCATTTTCCATGACTCATACTGGCCAAATCTTCTGCTTATGGTCGTTACGTGTAAATGTGACGCAGTGAAGTGCATGCTTTTCCGAAATGAAACTTGTGTTTTTGGTTCTTGAAAAGTCATGGAGAAGGTATAAAATTTTGTCCATGAAAATGTGTGTGAACCCTGGTTCCTCCAAAACTTGATGTCCAGAGGAATATTCCAGTATCTCTGATGGTACTTCGCAACACCGCTGTCCCGACCTGAAGGCAAACTGTTCCCATCAGAAGCGTCTGGCAGTCAGGCTCCTATTGGCTGGTGACTGAGGCAGTCTGCAGCAGCAGTGGTGCAGCTACAGCAGCCTTCAGTGGTTTAAATAACCTGTGCAGTTCAACATGGTAAACCCATGGCTGTATGAGAAAAACACATGAAATCTGGTATGTCCGTCCTCACAGTGTGATCAGATACATATCAGATCTAGAACCACATTTGAAAGTGGATCAGATCTGTTTGGAAAAAGTTTTATTTGTGTTCACACTGCTCTGAAAAAATCTGATCTGTGTCACATTTGCTTTTAATGTGAACGTGACCTTATGTTAAATGTGAAATCACTCAGGCTGTTGAAACCTCAGACTGATAGAAACAATTCTGAGAACATGACTTCAGTGTCCTCGAGCCAACAACAGAAGACAGACTCTGCAGTGGAAGGTCATCGCCCGTCTCTCTGACCTCCCGACTGCTTTAATCTCTGGACTTGTAGCTTGTCAACAGCATTTTTAGGTAGCAACACTTGCTCTTGTACTGTAACTCCAAAGCTCGTGCATGCCAACAAAATCCCCACCGCATGGCTATCACGCCATCTCCGGAGCTATTTGTTGGCCCCGGCTGTGTTGACGGAGCGCTGATGAGATGCTTGGCTGTTTAATGTGTGTGTAATGTTCCGCTAATGTCCCTGCAGCAGCATTATCTGATGGGCTATTCTTGGCCAGAGGCTCATGCTCGTGGTGATTACAGATGGAGATGAGGACAATGTTCCAAATATTGTTGCCTGGTCGGGTACCAGGGTGGAGCAACGCTCACGGACTTGTGGCACTCTGAAATGGAAAGTTCAGGAGTTTTAAGCCGTTAAGTCCCGTCAGTGAGGCTGTGTTGGGATCGCTCAGTCATGGCAACATGCTGCACAGTGTCACCAGGAATCTTAATGCACCAATCGCATTATTACACACGGATGATGAGGTGCTATTCAGATGTTCGTCACATTATGAAGATTTTTAGTTTATTTACATTTGTTTTTATTATATATTATTGCAAAAAGAAAGCAGGGACCCAGTTCCCCATCGGTGTCACTATGATCTCTATAAAGAGATATCTGCATATGTCATGCAGAATCTGTGAGAAACAGGACGAGGCTTTGGCATCTGAAGGGTTCCATTTGTAGTCCTAATACTATTGACCAGTCACGGTTGAGTGAGCTTTGATCGTCTGCAGGTAAACAGTTGGCATGAAAAGCAAAAGAGACAAAACATTTTGGCTGAAATTTAATCTCAGAACTCATCATCTGACAACAGTTTAGCTTTGTATGAGCTTTCTTTTTTTTAAAGATTATTTTTTGGGCTTTTGCCTTTATTGAACAGGACAGAGTGAAATGGAAAGAGAGAGAGAGAGAGAGCAAGAGAGAGAGAGAGCGGGGGATTGACACGCAACAAATGGTTGCAAGCCGGAGTCAAACCTGCGACGTCTGCAGTGAGGCATCGCCTCCGTACATGGGGCACCGGCACTATCCACTACGCTACCAACGCCCCACAGCTTTGTATGAGCTTTTTTCTAGTTTATCTGCACCCACATGCAGCAGCTCTGTCATCAGAAGAAAATGTTGGCATTGTGCGTTTCTGCAAAATATGAATATGTTACATTTGCATGTTTTATATGTATTTTATCATAGTCTTTAAAGGGACGTAGGATGAGGTGACTTTGTCATCTGGAGGTGGTGGAATGGTGGATAGTTTGACACTTAGAAGACGTGCCTGTCAATCTGGTAGACCACTATTCAATACCAGCAAACAACAAAACTGGTAGCATGAAGCGAGCCATTGTTGTGTTTCCAGCAGCTTTATAGCCATGATAGGTGGAGTTCTTGTCAACACGTCCCCACTGTGACCTCGTCACATGTCCACGTTTGGTCATGGACTTTCCACGTCCACATGTGGCGTCCAAGGTACCCTGGGTGTGTTGGTTGTTGACGTTCTGGGACGCCGTGTCAACTTCAGCCTGTTACATGCATTGTCTGTTTTCAAAATACACTTCTGTTTTCACAGGAAATGTACAGTTTGCATACAGTCTCTTTCAAAATAAAAGCAGTACATCAGTACAACACCACCAACTGATGTTTTTTCCTCCAACAACACACACGTGGTTGGGTTTAGGAAAAAAGTTTGGCGTTACAATCTCATGAGAAGCGAACACTGGCCTCCTGGGTGAAAGTCAGTGGTTGTTGGACCCATCCTCCACCCCTCCCACTCACCCTGCTCGGACTTTTGCACCCTTAACGTACATTGTAGTTCCACCGCGTTTCCCTGTGACGCCACTGGCCGCTGTTACACAATAACAGCAACTAGCAGCACATCATGCCACTGTGAAAGGACAGCTTTCTTCATTGGTGTCTGACACCAGAAGTCAGTGCCCAAGCGCCGGTATTCAATGACTTTGGTTGTTTTTTTTAGTGAACCCCTGCTGTTTTTCGAGCAGACATCGCTGCTTTTCCTGACAGGATAGTGCCCACCACACCAGGTATTTTAAGCCAAAACCTGATCTTTTCTGAAACATAACCAAATGGCTTTTGTGCCTAAACAAAACTACAGTGTTGAAACGTGCAGCTTCAACATTAGATATTAACAAATGATATAATGCAGTATGAGTCAGTCTCATCAAAAGGTATGATAAAGAATGGTGTCTGTGGAAGAATATTATACACTCAAGGTTCAGCTGCTTCCAGTTCTTGACCATATACAACAACTTGTTTTCGCATGACTGAAGTTTCATCCTGACATTACAAGATGACAGCTAAGCATTCATGGAAATATGATGGTGGAATACTCTGGAAACATCTGCAAAAAGTGAACCTTGAGTTTAGCTTGAATTACAAATGATTCATAGTAAGGGTTAATAATCTTCATCCAGACCTGGATACACTGTCACATAAAATCTGATAATGCAGAAGGTTTCCCTTTGCATTATTTCTATGAAACAGTGAGCCACCTCTGATGGACTTCCTGCTGCTTTTCTCTGAAACACTGTCACTGAATGCCTGATACTGAGCAGTGTCTGACTGCAGGAAAATCGAGATTTAATGGCGTATTTATGTAAAGTCACTCTGCGCCTTAAACGTCTCTTAGTACTTCCAATTAGCAACTTTTTTTCTTTGGAGATTTGCAGGAGCAAATCGTTGCAGCATGGAGAATGTTGAGTTTACCTCAAGGACAAAGAGGCAACATGTGAAGTGGAATAACAGCAGCTACTATGGGAGACATATATCAACTGTTTATTAAGCCGGTGTGACGCAACAGGGAGTTTCATCGATGCAATCTTAATTCATCCAAGGCTTGTTGATAAGTTCTGTAAATTATGGCAGCGAGAGACGGAGGGAGGGGAAGAGATTTAGGGAGGCAGGAACTATTCTGGCTACGATAACCATCAACAAACCAGACAGTCTCTCAGAGGTGGAAACCCAGATGTGTATGTGTGTGTTTCCCCTCAGGTCATGTAACATGTGGTAAGGAGCCAGTGTTTTTGCGGTAGTGTCCATTCAGGCTCGGGCTCCTGGGGGAACCTTACAGCAGGAATGAACGCTCTTCCTCTGGGAGGCCCGTGTAGGAAGTGCAGCTTCCAGTGGGGAGGAACCGGCCTTCACACCCCTCGCTGTTTTTCACATTAAGACCTCGGCAGCTACGTTATGGGATATAACCGTTAATCTAATGGAGTTTATGGTGGCTACCAATCCTGTTCCTATAGGTCATGGGTCGGTTCAGCGATAACAAGGTTTGCACCCCAGAACTTGGTGTTTTAATATCATGTGAAAACACCTAGGAAAAGGGTACGCTCTTAAATCCTAAATAATTACTGTTCATAAAAGAAGAGTCTGATTGCACCCAAACATAAAGATGATGACACCCAGTAATTCTGAAATATTTCAAGTCTTCCAGCATATCTCATTTTAGCATATTTATTTACTTTGTTAAAAGAGCATTGTTGATCCCAGAGTTTGGTACATTTCTGCAACACCGCACATTACACTGTGACTTCTGGGTGCTACAACCCAAATCTGTTCAGTCAATTATATCATATTAATCCTCAAATTTGCAGAAGATAAAAGTGAGAACATGCATTCAGAATCACCGTGTCAAGTTTATGTTTGTTAACAGACTTTTAAGGTCGTGTCCACCAAAGCATTTTTTCCAGAGACCAGTGTATTTTGTTAATTCTTTGCAAAGACAGCGTCACACATAATTACACTCTGCAGCAGCGTGATGAGGCAGTGAGGGTCTGTTGTGCTCTGAGCGCTGCACCTTTGGCACCGAGTAAGGACGCACGATATACAGCTGTTTTTAAATAGACCTTATCGAGCAGAAGCACAGTAGCAAGAAATATTTTTGTGTGACAGAAAACACACACGGGATAGGAATGATCAAAATGTATAAAACACATGCATGGTTTATTATTCTGCTAGTTATACACACAGTACATTCATACATGATAATGGCATTTTGCTATGTTCAAATCTTGTTCCCCAAACTATAGTAAATCCCCTTTAACCTCACAAAAGGTTTAAGCTGTCATTTTTAAACATGATGAAGGAAACAGTGACCTGATTCATTTTAACATCCTGAACACTGGAAAGTTAATCTCATGTATACACAGCGTAAAAGCTAATCATTAGGCTGCTGCACACCGACATAAAACTGTAGAGTCTCACAGGTTCACCTCATGCACTCAATCTTTGTGATGGTTAGCGGTGAGGCTAATGTGTTCCAACATCAAGGTCGTGCAGCTAATCCACTTTAAAATGGTTTCAAAACATTTTAACTGGTTTAACTGGACTTCATTTGACTTTGCATGCACTGGAAGAAACCACAGAACAGGACACGCTGTTTAGTCAAATAAGCTGAATTAACCACTCTGTTAGTAAAATAAATGTTCTGCTGTTTTTACAGAAGGATTTTTTTTTAATTTGGAGTGACTGGGAACCGACACACTCTTCTTCTGTTGCTGTTTAACTCCAGTAGTCGCTTTTAGTTTTGTTCATTCTTAATTTGTAAGCTTGAAAATCTTCAGTTAACGATCGTTGAAATAATTTAAAGTTTGCATTTTTTTGTCTAGTGATATATAAATTTAGTGATGGCATAACACAGACTTGCATCATTTTACAGAATAGTTATCAAATTTGTTTTCCAGCCGAGTGGTGAAGAAACGTTATGCTTAAATAAGGACGGTCTACATTTTAAAATAAGAATAAATAAGAAATTGAAAAGCTGGTTGATAACAAAAGAAAGATATGCCACAGACTGAAAGCTCATATCTCAGTTTTTAAAGACTCTTCGTCCTACAGAGATGAGATTTGCTGTTTTGGGGCGATCAGGTGCTGTTTTTTTTTTTTTCTGTAATAAAAGACCCTCTTTGTTGCCCCCTTCCCCTCCAATCCCCTCACCCGTCACCCCTTCCCCCATTTTTTTAACAAGGGTCCTTTAATTTGGCGAGAAGGAAGCAATGAATTGTGGAGTATACTTTTCCACGGGCGGCCTGGGAAGTCTCCCTCTCTCCCTCCTCGTCCCGTGCAGATCCAATAGGTAACACATGTGGGACTGAAGCTGCTACTGGACTCCTCCTCACCGCTGCCCTCTGTGTTCCTGTCCTCTGTTCGTCCTCTCTCTCACGTTCTCACTCACAGTCGTACTGCAGGACTCACAGACAGGATGCTCTGCTGATCATTTTCACTGCGAACAAACAAATAAGAATTTTCTTGTTTTTATTTTCTTCTTTGAGTTAGAAGCATTAGACTAGTCTGTGCTCTGACATCATGTATTGATCCTGTGGATGAAGCCTTTAGCAGCGACTTAAAGCTGCACTCATTATTATCTTCATATCAGAATCATGTGAATGTTATTGTGAAAGTGGCTGCTTGTAGTGACAGCAGGCAGCAAACAAACTCTGGTAAACCCAGTGTGCACAACCTGACAGCACCACACAGCAGACAGACACCAGCCCCTTTAACTCTGCCTGTTCAAGAAGGGAATACGATGCCATTATGCCGCCTCGCTGTTCTGTATATGAGCTACGGTTGCAGAATGGGGACAGAGTTGTCTTGCCTTTCAGCTGCCACGGGAAGTAGTGTCAACGCTAAAACAACGTCCATATGAACAGGACAGTCAGCAGGACAGGACCATGGGCAGGAGGGGGGTGACTTTTTGAAGATGTTAAAGGCATACGGCAGACCGTGGGAGATTTAAAAGTTAAAAGATAGCAGTTAGCAGCTAACTCAAAGTAGAAGAACAGCAGTCCACAAACAGTGAAAAGAGTGAGGCGCTCCTTACCCTCCGAGCAGAGGACAAGATCAGCTGCCATGTAACAGGGACGCTAAATGATTGTTATTGACATGTGATGTCATTGTTATTGTTTATGAAGTGCTGCCGACATGCATGTTGCATATGTCACGCTGGAGGCTGACGCTGTTGTGTGACATGTTACATCTGCCGCCTTTGTTGCTTCAGTGATGCTGACATACTGTCTATAATCACACACTACAGCGACATGATGCTGCCATTTTTTATTCTGTGTAAAAATAGAAAGGAGTAAAGAAGGGACTTTGTAGCGGCTCTACGGCGCCATCTCTGTGTAAAAAGGGCTGGTGTCTAAACAGGAAGTTACTGAGTTTAGGTCCTCATTTTAGCAGCACTGTGAGACCAACTCACAGTCACTGAGTTATGCACATAAAACAGAAGAAAGTAAACACCAAGAAAAATACTAGACTGTTAAAACACTGAAATCCCAACTCATGCATGGCTAATGCAAAATAACGTGCACATAAGACGAAGCTTTGATGGACAAGCTGTGACTGTCATAATTCTCTGTTTCACTGCACACGTTACACTGGTGTGTGCAGAGGCAGTGAGGATTTTAAGATCTCTGTCTCACTCTGTTGATCACTCATATTTGTTATTTATTTTCCTTTCTCTGCTGAAAAATTGCATCCAAGAAGGGAATATGTCCAGAGCTGTGTGTGTGTGTGTGTGTGTGTGTGTGTGTGTGTGTGTGTGTGTGTGTGTGTGTGTGTGTGTGTGTGTGTGTGTGTGTGTGTGTGAGACAGAGTTTATCAGAGGAGACGTGTCAATTAGCAGGGGGGTACAGAAGGCAGGGTCAGAGGTCAGAGGTCAGGGCGAGGGGATTCGTCAGCTGTCACTAACTATAAAAACTTACCGTGTTCCTGTGCACGTGTGTGTGTGTGTGTGTGTGTGTGTGTGTGTGTGTGTGTGTGTGTGTGTGTGTGTGTGTTCTACGCTGAGGGCCTCGCTGCGGGTCAATAGCTACCGAGCCGAGACTGA
This sequence comes from Epinephelus awoara, assembly GCA_035609425.1. NCBI lineage: Eukaryota > Metazoa > Chordata > Actinopteri > Perciformes > Serranidae > Epinephelus > Epinephelus awoara. The sequence goes on from CM069300.1 coordinate 1,685,393, forward strand.
GAACACATGCTTTTTCACACACACACACACACACACACACACACTCACTCAGTCGCAGCTCGCTGTGTGTGGTGACACCTTCTCCTGCTGAAAGATGAACAGCACAAAATTAAAAAGTAAATATAACCGTTTAAAGACAAAATACCATGTTTTATTTTTCCTGTTTATATGTTTGACTTGATGTTAATTTATATTAAGTTCTGTCAAATTATTGTTTGACAGAAATGAAATGCAGATCAGAATATTTTATAAATCATCATATAAATAGATTTTTTAGAAATAATGTTTCACCCCAGAAACAAAATCAGTGTCTTGATAAGTCATAATTTTAAGAGTTTTTTTGGAAGACGTGATTCGTCCCTATTCTCAAGAATGGGTGAATTAATTACTCCAACTTAAATATTTTAACAGACATGATACTGATGTTTTTTGGTTGGTTGTGACACAGTCGTGTGTCATATGACCAATGGTCTAATGGCAGTAACTGTTCGTTGCTGTCCCGCTGCGTTTCCTCCTGTTGCTGCTGGGCACCATTAAACGATAACGGCGACCAGCCTCGTATCACGCTGACGTGAAAGGGTTACTTTTTCATCTGTGTATGACGCTGGAGGTCACTGACCAAGGCCTGGTATACAGTGACTTCAGAGTGAGACCGGGTTTCAGCAGCAGCTTTTGAAATGTGATGCATTTCTGTAAATGCTGCAACTTTAAATCCTGCTTTCACTTGGACCCGACCGTACTTCCTGTAGTTGTGCACAGTTTTCCTGCACAGTGACAGATGATGGTTTGTCTCAGGTAAAGAAGTTTAGATGAAGTTGACTCATAACCCGTCTGATCGTCTGACTGCTGCTGTTTCTTTGCCCTGTGTGACGCTGTTGCACTGATGTCGATGTGACTTTGGTGAGTTGAGTGTTAATCAGCAGAACTGAAGGCCAATCTAATAAAGCCCACTGATCCTTTAAGGAGGCTTACTTTAAACATTTCTTGTGTAAACAGAGGAAAAGCTAAATCCCTGTAATGTCAGACTGAATGATGACTCTGATGTCATGATTCCAGTTTTCCAAAGTTCACATATAGACTTTCTCGAGGTCTGGAAAAGACCTGTTCCTGTCAGAGCTCTCGCAGAGGGAGAAGTGATCAGTGTCAGTGGAGACCGGTCACTTCTCTCAGCGTTGGCCAGCGCTCAAAACAAAGTAGAGACTTCAGACCGCAGACAGAAGCATTAGAAAGCCTCCTCTCCTCTCCGTCCTCCCTCTCTCTTTCCTTCTCACGCCCTCCGTCCCTCCTTCCATCTCCATCTCCATCTCTTCCTCTTTTCTCTTTTCTGCAGCCCTCTGTGTGTGTGTGTGTGTGTGTGTGTGTGTGTGTGTGTGTGTGTGTGTGTGTGTGTGTGTGTGTGTGTGTGTGTGTGTGTGTGTGCACCCAGTAATAAGAGCAGAGTGTGTGTGTGTGTGATCACAGAGGACATGATTAGTTTCCTTCATTAGGCTAAAGACTGGGCTTTGCTCCATGGCAAATATTGGGCCATGGAAATGAGAGACATTTACACACACACACACACACACACACACACACACACACACACACAAGGAAAGGACACACCTCTAACACTCATCTAATATGCACTCACAGTCCTGGACAGGACATTCCTCATTTATTCAGTAAATGGTAACACACACACATACACACACACACGCACATTCTGACCACATTCTGACACCCTCCCTCACAAGCAGAGTAAACATACACACTTACAAAATCAAAACTCTTCAAAACACACACACACACTTTCTGGCCTAATCCGCACTGCCCAGCTCCACCACATACTCACACAGACACACACACACACACACACACACACACACACGTGCCAAAGCAAATGGGTGCAGGTTGTGGCTCGGCGGTGTGTTTCCCATGACTTTAATTAATGCCAACAATTAATGAGACGTGATCAGATCCAGACCGTGCTGGTCAACAGCCACCGTGTGCGTGTGTGTGTGTGTGCACACATGTGTGCATGTGCTTGGTGTGTGGGTGTGTGTGTGTGTGTGTGTGTGTGTGTGAGCTGACGAGTCACAAACATGCCGAGCACCTTCACTGCTTCACCAGCCAAACAGGAGGACGGGTACTTTACCTGCTGTTATGACCATAGACTGTAAAAATAGTGGACGTAGCTACTGTGATGTCACCCGTCAGTTTGTGAAGTCCCGTCTGAAGCCTTGAGTTCGGCGATTCTGCCGTCGCCATCTTGTTTTTTTGGAGGCAGTAGTGACCCTGTTTGGGTGAGAGGGTGGATCTGACTGCGAGGCTGAGGACGCTATCAGCAGACTTCACCCTTAATGAGGCGTAGCTTAAAGCCTTAACAAGCCTTGTGAGAATGTTGTTTTTGGTGAGAAATGTGAGTAAATGAAGTTGTTTGAAGGAGAAAGTTATTGATGTTATCACAGCGATATAGAGAGGGAATTATGTAATAATATTTTAAACAGTTTGAAGGCTTTTGGAGCAGTTATTTTATGTGTTAATGGGAAAGAAAGTTAAATTAAAGGTTTATTTATAAATGTGTCTGATTGAATTTGTGCTCATTCAAAGTTGTAACAAAGGACTGAGTGACTTTAAACCTGTTCAGTTATTTATTTCATTATCAGGATTTCTTTGTTTCCCTGGAACAAAGAGGAGAATAAATAACAACAAAAGAAAATTAAACAACAACCACCAAAAATCAGTATCAGCTATCGGCTTTTACAATCAGTGCATCCCTAATCTGTAGTAACTCTGCTGTTGCTGCTTATAAAACAGCACCTGACACACTGAGCCAACAGGTGGGCAAAGTTGAGCTGTTTGAGAGTGTCTGCCACCCTCATCGGTGCGGCGTGTCCTGCACCGTTGGTGGGACATACGGCACATTCAACATGTTGATCGGTGTCGGAACAGCCGAGCCCGTCTGTGAATCAAATCACTCTGATTGTCAGTTCAGCTCAGTGCACGAGAAACAGCAGAAACGTTTCCTGATGGTTTGTGTTATTGTTCACTGGCGCACGGTAAATATGCTCTGATTGTGTTGTTCATGTGCTAACTGGCTAACTAGCATCAAGACTCCCTGTTTCCTTTTTCAATGATGAATACAGACGACTGCCGTCTGCTGCTGTGTATGTTCTCACCCAGACATGGAACGTTTGTGCTTGTGGGCTGTCAGGTTGGTGTGTTCATGTGCAACGTTTGGCTAAGACGCTGCAAAGAGAGGTGATGCCACTCGTTCACCAATGTTGGTGAAGTGCGTCGGGGCCTTACAACTCCTCTGACTATAAAAATTACACTGGCTACTACAGTTACAAGGTCTGTGTCGAGTGTTTCCCTCCACCACTGCCTTAAGTCAACCATCATTTACCACAACCAACAGCCGTCACGTTCAGGAACACACGTGGTACACATGAAGGCGTCGGTGGACGTTTGAGAGATCCATACTGAAACCATGCACTGTGTTTTTAACACGCTGATGCTCATTGGTCAGGGATGTGCAAATATGAGTCACTGTCTTACACATGCACACACATTAAAACACACACACATAATATAAAAACTCTGTGTGTAGCTGTGGATTCACTTTCCCCTGTATGAACACACTGACTGTTGCTTTGTGCTGAGCTGGTGCTGCGCTGGCTGGTAGAGGAGGAAGAGGGTTTAACACAGACAAAGACAGACAGGCTCCGCCCACAGGAAGAGACAGCCGAGGTGGGCACCAAAGCTGACCTCTCCAACATATGTGTGTGTGTGTGTGTGTGTGTGTGTGTGTGTGTGTGTGTGTGTGTGTGTGTGTGTGTGTGTGTGTGTGTGTGACCGGAGAGAGATCTAGCATACAGACGGTGTCAAGCTAATATGTGTGCATGAGCTCATTTCAGAACTCTCAACAAACGACCTTCTCCCACACACACACACACACACACACACACACACACTGCGCTGGTCGTATAGTGAGGTTTGGAGTTGGAAGGGAAACTCCCTTAGATAGAGGCCCTGATACACACACATATACGCACACACACACACACACACTGGGCTATTTTTCCATCATTTGCGGTGCAGGGAGCTATGTGCCGATGTTTATGGCACTGTACGTCTGTCTGGAAAGATGTAAGGCTGCTGTGTGTGTGTGTGTGTGTAAGGGTGTGGGAGTGTGTGTCGAGGAACGAACAGTTTTCTTGGAAGCTCGGAGCTTTGACGTTTGTGTATACGTCTGTGTTGGTGTGTTTGTGGTGTGTGTGTGTGTGTCTAGCTGGGTTTATGTGTTAGTCTGTTTATCGCTGTGTGTTTTGGAGAAAGTGTTTATGCAGTCAAATTGGTCTTCTCTCTTCTCCAGCATGTACTCACATGCTGTTGGTTAGAAGGTCTGGCTCTGTTTCTGTCAGTTTCCTGTTTTTCATCAGACAGCATCACTTCATATCAGCAGATGTCCACAGTGGAGCTGTCTCTGTGTTTGTGTCTGACGCTTAAACTGGCAGTGTTTCATTATAGATCGCTGCTGTGTCCAAAATCTGTCCCTCAAAGAATGCCTCATTTTGAGGGAATGATAAAATGATATTTCAGTATGAATTAGCATCATTTTGCTCCATCAGTGACAGGTGCGTGATTTAAGATGTCACATCTGTCAAAGCTGCAACAAGAGATTTAAAGCAAAAGGTAGAATACAGGAAATAGACGATACATTTTAGTTCCACTGTGAAAGATTCAGAGTGCACTGCAGACCGAATCACTGTGACGTCACACTAAAAACAACAATCATTTCCAGGTAGACAGCTGGATTCAAACTGCAGAAATACAGGAAATCGCAAACTTGTTTATTTCTGTTGTCATTTTCAGCTGTAACTGTAACATGCACAGATACCACTGTAAAATATTTGACTCTACATGTACAGTGAATTACTGTGATCTCACAGTAGTTATACCTCTATGTTACTGTGATTTAGCAGCATGCTCCTGTAAAATAATATATTTAACTGTAACCTCACAGTTAAAGTCTGTTACATTACTGTGATATAACAGTATGTTCCTGTAAATCACTGAATTTAACTGTAACTTCACAGTTTATGTACATTTAATTACTTTGATTTAACAATGTGCTCCCATAGAATTACTGTATTTCACTGTAGTCTCACAGTTAAACTCCATATTTCACTGTGATTTATCAGAGTGCTTCTGTCTTAGCCATGTCAGTACTGTGGTTCTTCCAGTGGCCACAATGCTCATGACTTTATCTCAACATGCAATTTTGTTTCGGACATTCATGATCTCCAGAGGATTAATCCTAACATTGTTAATGACTTTTCATTTAGTGCCACCAGCAGGTCAGAGTTTTCACTGATATCTCAACATCTACCAGATGGATTGGCACAACATTCTGTGCAGACACTAATGGTTCCCTCATGTTGTTTCCTGAAGACTTTAGTGACCCCCTGACGTTTTTCTCAGCTCCCACCATGAGGTTGACGTGTTGTTGTTTTGTTTTGAAGTTTAGACGTTCATGTTTCCCTGAGGATGAAATATAATCCCTGAGTCATCCTGTTTTATTATGAAGTGCTGACTTTACTAACACCTCACAGTGATGGCTGCTGCAGCCTCCCCAGGCTCTGTGTGTTAAACGGGATTTCTACTTCTGCACATTAATGTTGTACCGCTAGCGTAGGCTCTGCATCGCGACTGACGTGCAGCTTCCCAAAATTTAACATCACAGCGACTAAGACATCATGTTTATTTTCGTAAGCATGTGAGAATAATCACGCCTCCACAAATTAGCATTTTAAGTTCTGTGTGTGATTTATATGAGTGTAGAAAAATGCTGCTAGCAGCTAAGCTAATTTATACAACATAAAATGCCATAGGCTTGTGCTAATAATGTTAGCATGCTGTATTTGTGTGTTTTAGGTGTGATTTGAATCAGTCAGATTTCACTGCACTTCAATGAAACCAAAAGTAGAAGTAGGTAGAAGTATAAATGCTCACAACAGCATCAGCCATGTGTGTTTACTCTGCTTAGAGACAATGCACAACCATAAACTCGCCTTCAGAGATGTATTTGTTGGACTGAGTTGCAGTGTTTCTCCAAAGGGCCGTTGTGATTGAGACATACCTTGTTCCTCTGTGATTTATTATGCAACTGCAAAACCTCCACACCAAACACACAACAACACAGTAGTTTACAACCTTTCTGTTGGTCTCCAGCAGCTGTGGATAAACGGCCCTTCAGGCCCGAAAACACAACAGAACCAAACATAAGAAAGATGTTCACAGACACCCAAACCAGAGTCAGTCTGTTTCTTTGGGGGGGTTCATTTCACAGATTCCATGTTGGTTCATGCTGCTCTGGAAGTGGCTCAGACAAATTTTTGGAATCACTGAGGTTAAGATAGCTGAGGTATAATTATGCATGCGGTTCTTTGTCAGATCACCAAACGCAGCATTCCTGCACAGTATTTTTTTTTATAGGTCAGCCACACACTCACACACACATTTATATTCCTTGAAATACTTTGTCACTTCTGGTGTGAGCAGTTTTGTGTTGTTGGCTTCCAGCAAGGATGCACACTTCAAAGCTCACACGTAAATCTCAGAGTACACAGAGAAAGATAACTGGTAGACTGCACCGGTACGTTAAAATATATGCTGTAGTTTATACACCACACACACACACACACACACACACATCTTTTATATCAAATCTCTTTTTTGGATGCAGTTTTCAAAGGATGCAACTCTTCTGCTGGAATGCACACACACACACACACACACACACACTTGTACATATCCCCTTGAGTACCCCATCACTATTGGATGTACACATCAAAGCCTACAATGCCTGTTATGTGTGTGGCGACAGACAGTAATTAACTGGGAACATCCCAGTGGGACCAGTACTGACTGACTCCATCAATCAAAGCCAATCTGCTGCAACCACTGGAATGTCTGCAGGGAGCTGGCATGCTAACACTTTGTTAACACAGGAGTGTGTGTCAGGGTGTGTTTGACATTCACAACAAACTATTTGTTTGGTAATTTAACATGCGTAATCATGCATCAGCAAAATGTGTGTGTTTATGATTTGGTGTTGAAAGTGAAGTGCTGGAAGTCAGATATGAAACATTTAATGATCTCGATTTATTGAAACTATGCTAAAAGACATTCGAGCTGCAGGTGTCACCAAACGCAACAACCTGAATCAACTGTTCTGCGTCTGTGATTGGTCAGCTGCCACCAGAGATTCAGTGTCCTCTAACTAGTGTTCATTTTGTTAATGAAAAGTTTTTGTCAGCAGCCTTTTTCCATGACAAAAACCAGATGATGACGAGCTAAAAACAGATCTTGATAATGAAACTAAGATGAAATATATGTTTTATTTTCATTGACGAGATGTGACAAAAATGTAAGCCGTGTACTACTGGACACTGCCGAGAACAGTTTATTATCTCCAAATGCCACGTGAGCTGCACCAGTATCTCTGAATGCAGCTGGCTTTTTTCATCACTGTCTGACGCCTGAAGTCACTGACCAAGCGCCAGTTTTTGACAATTTTGGAGTGAGACCGAGCTGGTTAACATGACGCAAAAAGTCACGCTCCTCAGGCTCCTCAGACAGGTAACAGTAACGTCACCAAGGCACCAACTAGCGTGCACAGGGTACCTTGCACACCATGTGTCAGTGTGGAAAGTCCATGTCCAAACATAGATATGTGACAAAGTCAAAGTGAGAATGTGTTGGATGCAGCGTTCCGGTCAGTCTGGCCGCGCTCTGCACTGCTGCAAACGTTGGCGGAAATGTACTAAACATCACTGTAAATGTTTTTGTTTATTTCCTGCTTTATCTGCGCTGATTTACTGGAATCAATAAAATTATGGATGATTATATGCTGCGGTCATAGAATGAATTGGATCTGTTAGACCACAAACACACACATTTGGTGGTGACAGACAGTAGCCAAAGGTTGTTTGTAAGTGTGTGTGTGTGTGTGTGTGTGTGTGTGTGTGTGTGTGTGTGTGTGTGTGTGTGTGTGTGTGTGTGTGTGTGTGTTTGAGAGAGACAGAGGGGGGATATGAAGGGGTTAAGCAGGGAAGTGCTGGAGCCAGAAAGATTGACCCAGACATGACCTGCCTATGAGAACACAGTTTAACCCCTTATATCCCTAATAACACACACACACACACACACACACACAGAGCGGCTCATCCTGAAAAAGATGGAGAGATAGAGGAAGAGATAAAGAGAGATGGCATGTCTCGTTTTTACTGCTGAAGTCGTAAAATAATGTGTAGTAATATCACTGGACTTCCTGTTGTCTCACAGAGACCGACATAAAAACTGTTCTGCAGGACGGAGAGCAGATAATTAGACCCAAAAAATAAATTCAGCCCATTCTGTTTGTTTGATTTTACTGATCAGCAAACATATAACTGATATAAGTAGATCTTTGTAGATACACAGATAACACTGCATGTTGTCTCAGTACCTGTGCAGTGATGATAAAGCTGAATCTAATCTAATCTAATGAATATTTCAATATGAAGCCTCTTGTTAATACAGCTTTTATTATTTCTGCTTTTTAAGATTTTGATGAATTCATTTTTGGGGGATTAAAGAAACAAAGGTAGAGAAATAAGAATTCATGGCTCGATGCTGCAGATTCCAAGGACGTCATGTAATTGTGTGTTGTTTGTTTCCCTTGTTTCAATCTGTGTCCCCTCTAAATTTGGAGATTATTGCTGGTCTGTGAACGCAGCGCAGGCAGAACTCTTTTTTTTTTTACCTCAGTAGGAGTGTTTGAGTCGTCGGTTGGGTAACTGATCAGTCGATCCGATCAGAGCGGATCGATAGATGAGAGGAGCAGCTGAATGAATGGTTAAGTTTCACTTTCACTGCGCCTGGCGTTCTGCTGCTCTGTCTGTGACCAGAGTCCGACCAGCAGGGACCCTACTGAGTGGGTCAAGCTCCAAAAAAACAAATTGTGGTGTCAGATGTTTTAATAGCGGCGTGCTGCCACAAAAACATGAATGTGTGTACTTGAGTAATTTTACTTTTAATATCGTTCATCTTCATCTGCTCATCTGGGGCGGGGTCGCGATGGCAGCAGGTTGAGCAAAAACATTTTCCTGATTGAACTTACATACTTTATTTTCACTTACTTGTGACTGCAGTACTTTTACTTGTAACTGAGTATTTTTAGAGTGTGGTAATTAGTACTTTCACTCACTGAACATTTCCTCCACCACTGGTGCTCCATGCTGCAGCCACTAGTTCAGTCTTGCAGCTCAGTCTGACCTCAGACTTACTTCCTGGCGTCTGACCAATCAGATATCAGGTCATCGCCAGTTTAGGAGCACATTGGCCGTGAACTGGCTGAAATGAGGCCTGTTCATCAGCAGCTGTTGTTAGTCTGGGTTCTATTTGAGACTGTGTGTGTGTGTGTGTGTGTGTTTGTGTGTGTTAAAATCACCATCATAATTCTGTTTAACTGGGTGAAAGTGTGTGTGTGTGTGTGTGCTGTTTTTGTTATCGTAGCCTAGACATTCATTTTGGATTTGTTTGTGTATATGAATAACCATTTTGTGTTTACACAGAGTGTGTGTATGTGTGTGTGTGTGTGTGTGTGTGTGTGTGTGTGTGTGTGTGTGTGTGTGTACATGTTAAGTAGTTGGAACAGTGGGGCTACAGTTGAGCGTCTGCTCCCTCCTGCTCTCTGTCAGTCTTTGATGTGTCTCGGTCTCGTGGATCAGATGATCCGTAGAGAAGCAGGAGAGTTGTTTATGAGCTGTGGATGAAAAGCATGTCATTGCAGTTGTTGTGTGTGCATGTGTGTGCGTGTGTGTGTGTGTGTGTGTGTGTGTGTGTGTGTGTGTGTGTGTGTGTGTGTGTGTGTGTGTGTGTGTGTGTGTGTGTGTGTGTGTGTGTGTGTGTGTGAATGTTGCTTTGGTTACGTCTTGGCATCGACATCAGACCTCGTCTCCATAAAATCTCTGAGCTGAAGTTGAACCTGTGAACTGTGGGACCGCTCTGCCTCCGCTCACTGACTCTTTGTGTCGTCTCCATGAAGACATGAAGAAAGACACTGTGTGCAGTCCGTGTTGTTCTGCTTCTCAACGCTCACACAGGTTTCTCTTCTGATTCTTCAAAAACATTCCGAAAATGACAAGTGTCTTTATTTTTGTCCAGCTTTGTTTCCCACAACACAGAAACTCCTCCATAGATGTGAGTCTTTTAATCCTGGGAAACAACAAGCTGAAACTGAATCAGCACAAAAAGTGAAGGTGACACGTCTGCAGCTCACACACTGGAAACGTTCTGTCAGCCTTTATTAACAGAGACATTTTAAAGTGTCTGTGAAAAGTCAACATGTTGACAATAATGACCACAAAGTGTGCAGCAGCTTACACTGTGATCACTCAGCTCATCTTCACTCTGAACTTATCAAACAGCGCTGCTTTGTCGTGATGTTGGCGTCAGACACCGACGCACAGAGGCCACTTTCCTCACAGTATGATTCACAAAAGCATCCTTCACGACGATATGAAACACAGCTTTTGGTAGGAAAACGTGCAAAATATTTGTGAGAATATTTAGACGTGAGGGTCCACTGACAAAAAAATAATGAAACATATTCACACACTGTTTGATTAATCTGAGGTCTCACAGAGCAGCAGAGAAACACTGATCAATACAGATGGAAATATTTCACACAGATGATCATAAGTGGACCGACACACAAAACCTATAATATCTGTGTGTGTCCGTCCCCTCTGGTCTGATTATATGTGTCTGTGTGTGTGTCTATGTGTGTGTGTGTATGTGTGTCCTCATGGTCAGAGACACTGGATTGTTTATGTTTGCTATGGCAGCAATAGAGTTTTGTGTGTGTGTGTGTGTGTGTGTGTGTGTGTGTGTGTGTGTGTGTGTGTGTGTGTGTGTGTGTGTGTTATGTTATGTTAAGATGAGCTGATTTGCTCTGAGGAGATAAAATCACACACACACACACACACACAGGGGGTCATGATCAGTTAACGAGCAGATGTTACTAAAACTCACTGTCACTCTGCCCACAGTGTGATGCTGAGGTCATACACACACACACACACTCTCTCGCTGACCCTCCCTGACTCCAGTAGTGAACTGTTAAAGTTAAATAATGTGAAACATCATATTTCAGCCACCGTGTTTCAAAGAGACAGAGACACTGTCATACATTAAATCTATGTGTGTCAAACTGAACACACCAGAACTGAACGGCTGCCATTATTATTTCCAATGTACAACCTCACAGCAGCAGCAGCAGCTAGATGCATGTGGGCGCTCCTGGACACGCCGCCCCACAGCATTTCACGCCACTGTCCTATTTCCATCCTCGACAGCCCTGAATTAAACACAGTTCCCCACCTGCTCTCTGCTTGTACACACAAGCTCCTGTAGCAGCTCTTCTTCTCTGCTCCCGTGGCAGCTCGACTCCTCTGCTCCCCACAGAAAAAACACTGTTTGAGTTGCTTACAAACACCCATATTTGGTGCCTTAAAAGCCGCTGGACACACAGCAGTGACTCAGTAAAACTCCACCAGTATTGTTGACAAATGTGTTAAAATGTTGAAAAATGTCAGTCTGTCTCTTCCAAATTTCAAAATGATGTCATCTAATGTCTTGTTTCGTTCTCACGCCAAAGGGTTTTAGTTCACCGTCATGGGAGAGTGTGTGAAGCTGCCGTTAGTCGACTACTAAATAGTCACCGATTATTTTAATAGTCGATTAGTCATTGATGAGTCGACTAATTGTGGCAGCCCTACTTCAGTCCCATCAGGCTGCAGATTTACATGTTTTAATTCACATGTACTCTTTTTCTTTCTCACTGCAGATTTTCTCCTCTGCACCTCCTGTTCTCCTCTCATTTAATTTCCATCTTCACTCTTCCTCTCAACATCTCTATCGATCTGTGTCCACTCACACAAGTAACCAGGTCACTCTGAGGAATCAGACAACGCTGTTTCTGTTCTCTCTCATGTGGTTTCTCAGCTGCTCTCTTCTTTTGTCCTCTGTCTTCTTCTTTTCCTCTCCTCCTCTCTAACATCTCCTCTCTTTACCATCTCCTTCCTCTCTTCTTCCCCCCTCCCTCTCTCCCTCCCTCCCTCCGTCACAGAGCCGACACCGAGCTCGGTCTGAGAACTTTTTACAGAACATAAACCTGTCGTCACGCAGTGTCATTACTTTGTCATCCAGAGCAGCAGCCCTCTTTTCTCTTTTCTTTAAAGTCTCTTTTTTTTCCTCTCATCTATCTGTTTTCACTCCACTCACTTCCTCCCTCCTTTCCTTCCTCCTTTCTTTCTTTCTTTCTTTCTTTCTTTCCTTCCTTCCTTCCTCCTGTTTTCCATCTGTTGATCTTTCTGTGAAATGTTCCTCTCCTCTATTTTTCCTTCACTTGTTTTTTTCACATCATTCTTTCCTTAACGTTGATGCTCTCACGCACACACATTAATATCTCTCTCTCTCTCTCTCACACACACACACACACACACACACACACACACACACACATGGACAATCCCTCCCAAACTGCCCTGCACATGTTAAAGTTGGCTCGGAGCTCAGAAAGCTGAAACAAACCTGTGTAGTGTGTGTGTGTGTGTGTGTGTGTGTGTGTGTGTGTGTGTGTGTGTGTGTGTGTGTGTGTGTCTGTGTGTGTGTGTGTGTGTGTGTGTTCTTTATTGCAGGTCTTTTGATTTACTTTGATTCAACATTTATCAGCTGATACTCTGATAATCACCACAATATTAAAATGTGTTTCTGTAGTATCTGTATCTGCCAGTGTTCAGTCTCTTAACAGACAGGTAGAGTGAAGGACGTCTTTTCCTTTCAGTCCGACAGTGTCACACATTTATCGGCTGTTTCTTGCTTTTCATTAAAGTTTATGATGAGTTAAATCTCCAAACTTAAGACGACATCACTTTTTACGCTGAGATGGTGCTAAAAAGCCCCTTCTTGATGCTGACATTGCATTTTTACACACAACCAAACAACGGCAGCATCATTCTGCTCCAGTGTGTATAGACAGTACACCAACATTGCAGAATCGGAAAAGGCGTGACACTGACAACAGCGTCAGCTCTGTGACATGGCAGCTGATCTCATCCCCAGCTTGGACAACCCAGTCTCACTCTGAAGTCGCAGAATACCGGCACATAGGCAGTGACTTCCTGCGTCAGCCAGCTGCTAGCTTAATTTTTACAATGCAAGAAGTCATAGTCTTGTGCTAATAATGTTAGCATGTTGTGTTTTTGGAGGAAGCGAGTTTAGCAAAAGACAAAGTTGTTTAGCAAAGTGTTTGTCTGAGTTATAGTGAAGCTGATTTGTGTTTGACTTTGTCTCTATTGAGCCATGTTTAATGTGTTTTGAATCAGTCAAACTTTCAATCACTTCACAGAAACCTCCCCGCTGTCTAGTGTTTTGCAGTTGTAGCTGCAGGGCGACGCGGACACACCTCTGCACAACTATCAGTGGTCATAGCGGTGCAGCCCACGTGCGTAGTCTCTGCGTAGAGCTGACGCACAGCTATAAATCCACCATCAGAGGTGACAGGGATGAGCTCCGAGAGTGTCTGTGGGAAGATGAGGTCATCTGGCCTTTCCTGTTCCTCTATCTCTCTGCCCATCCATCTCTCCTCCTCTTCTTCACCACACAGACGCCATAAATAAGCACACACACACACACACACACACATACACAGATAAGTTGAAGCAGCAGAGATGAATGTGAGAGAGGACCAAAGTGTGAAAAGCAGATGGGGAAAAGAGAGCTGATAAGAGAGGACAGGTCGATGATGTCACCTCATAAAGCAGGAGAGAGGCAGAGGAGATGTGGAAAGTGTCTGACGTCAGCTTCTCATAATTCACTTCATGCGGCATCAGTTCAGTTTCTCAGCGTCTCTCCAGCGCTGCTCATGCACAGCTGCCTGAAGCTCAGCCGCCTCAGCTGTGTGTGTGTCTCATGATGAAGCGATCCTCACGTGGAGCCACAGGAAGATTATTCGCTGTGAGAATCCTCACTTTCACCAGCAAAGGTCAAAGGTCAGGGTGACCTCTCTCTAGCTGTTGGGGATTCACAGACACCTCAGCAGGGTTAAACCAGGTCCTCTGATTAATCCACTGTCTGCACACCCACCACAACCTGTCTCCTAAATATTACAGTCACATGCAGTTAATCAGAAAACAGGTTCCTCAGTAAATTTAATGCCCAACATTTGTATAACGACAGGTTTTCTCTGCGCATCTTCCTCCTCAGTTTGAGGACACCAAACCTCCACAGGGTTAAAAAGGGACCGCAGCACACTGACTGATTTACAGCCTTTAGTTATGCAAACAAAAACATTTTTATTGGTTGCATTTGCAGATTTGTTTTCTGCCAACACCAAATGTTCACACTCAGAAATCCTCAGCACGCTCTCTGTCAACATTTTTCATTTGTTTTCCGACAACATCCGCTCGGCCAACTACACCATGATTAAGACTTTTATGGTTCTGGTCAGGCGTTCAAAACACTGGGGTAAGGTTCGGGAAGGATCCTGGTTTTGGTTGAATATTGAAAAAACCAGCAGTGACTGAAGCACGAGATGGGACACGTAAACTTTTTAAATATTTAACCCGAACCACAATCTTTCCCAATGTGTAACCTCCAGCAGTTTCAAACTGAGAACATGTGGGGCGCAGGTCTCCAGTGTCAAAGTCCCGTGGTTTGTATCCACCCTGACCTCCTCCCTGTCACTGCGCTGTCAGTTAATGATGTCACACAGTGTTGATCAGAAAGACATTAACAGTTAGACAAGATAAAGTTATATAAATGCACTGTGTGTTATTAGGATTAGGATGGGGCTGAGATATTGTGCAAACATATAAAGAAAGCTGTGACTTTGCAAATTCTTTATTCTAAAAAATTAAGTTCAATGTGTGTAAGATTTTTCATCACGTCCTCACTGTGACCTCGTCACACGTCCACGTTTGGTCATGGACTTTACACGTCCACATATGGCGTCCAAGGTACCCTGGGTGTGTTGGTTGTTGACGTTCTGGGACGCCGTGACTGTTTTCAAAATTTTAAAAATAAAAGCACTATGTCGGTTTATCACTGCAAATTGATGCTTCTTTCCTTCAACAATAAACACATGTGGTTGGGTTTAGGAAAAGAAAAGAACAGGGTTTGGCTTTACCACCTTACAGGAAGTGAACACCTTTCACCCCCTTAACTTGCGTTGTGATCTGGCCGTGTTTCCTTCTGATGTCACCAGGTGCCATTACAAAATAACAGCAACTGGCTGCGTGTCATGCCGACTTGAAAGGGCGGCTTTCTTCATCAGTGTCTGACGCTAGAAGTCACTGACCAAGTGCTGGTATACAACGACTTCGGAGTGAGACTAGGTTGGATTTAGGGGGATTTAGCGGCGTCTGTGAGGGTTGCAGATTGTCATGGAGGGGCTTTTAACTATGGTGGTTGATTTGAAAATGCAAATGTCTCTACCTAGAGTCAGTGTGTTGTTTGTCCATTCTGGGCTACTGTAGAAACATGGCAGTGCAACATTGGACTCCATGGATTAAGACCTTCTCCCTGTGAATATAAGAAAGCTCATTCTCATGTTTCAGCTGATTAAACAGTAAAGAAAACACACAGATTATATCATATTTCATTTCTGCCTATATGTAAATCCTTCACACTGGAGCTTTAAATGTTGTAGCAGAAAAATGTCAACAGAAATGAAGTCTTTGAAAGTAGAAACACAAACTTAGAGTCTTTGAAAAGAACATAAAATGATATCTGTTGAAAAGAGAGTAAGAACACAAACACACACACACACACACACACACACACACACACTGTCTCTCTGCTCTGCTAAGCACCATCTAAATGTAATGCTACAGTTACTCTGCTGGTAGGAAGCCTGAGATAAATGGACCACATCTCCTCCTCACTGTGTGTGTGTGTGTGTGTGTGTGTGTGTGTGTGTGTGTGTGTGTGTGTGTGTGTGTGTGTGTGTGTGTGTGTGTGTGTGTGTGTGTGTGTGTGTGTGTGTGTGTGTGTCTCTGTTGGGTTTTAGATTTTATATTCTACTGCACTTTATTGAAATAAAAAGTTATCATCTAAAATATAAAACAATGAATAAATAATGTGGATGGTTTTGTCTGTGTTAAGAGTGTGAGGTCCAAACTGAGTCAGAATCTGGTTTATTGCCAAGAAGGTTTTCACATAAAAGGAATCTGCTTTAGTGTTTTGGTGCATGTGCGACTCATTAATATAAAACAGAAAGAAATTATAATGAAAATATTTAGAAAATAATATTTATATGGTATGTTATGAAATATATTTATAAATACATTGTGGTCACCAAAGTTTGGCTCCTTAAATAGAAAATACCTGGTGATTTTCAGGAATGTGTCGACTGTATCGAGGCCTGTGTACGATGATTAAACCTGATTAAGATGTGCCGTCAGTTTCTTGTGCCTGTCGAGGGATAAAAATAGGATTTAAATTTCAATTGTGATAAATGGAAAAAACCTTGTAAGCCAAATGTTTGTGTCTGTTCCCAACATACAGACTGCTATCTGGTGACAGGAGTTCTGTCTTGTTTACTTTGAAAAGTTTGACCTTTGACCCTTTATTGTTTCTGACAGGAAAACACAGAAAACAACCACGTTAAACACATTACAGAGGGTGTGTGTGTGTGTGTGTGTTTGTGTGTGTGTGTGTGTGTGTGTGTGTTGTAATTTAGCAGATTTATGGCATGTGGCATACAAAAAGTTCTATGTCAGATAAATAAGTTATATTCTCTCTCTCTGACACACTGTGGTCTTTGTTCCCATTGTACCAGTGCAAATACACACACACACACACAACACACACTTCACAGGGTGTTCATTCATTCTTTACATATTTCTCTCTTATTGTGTTATTTAACCAACACACGTACACTGCGCACACACACACACACACACACACACACACACACACACACACGTAAGTACCAACATCCTTTCACACAAGCCTTTAACAAACAAAACTAAACCACCAGCTCATAAATAATCAGCTCTGCCAAACCATACAAGTGTGTGTGTGTGTGTGTGTGTGTGTGTGTGTGTGTGTGTGTGTGTGTGTGTGTGTGTGTGTGTGTGTGTGTGTGTGTTTCTGCTACATCAACATGGTATGTAGTTGTGTCCTGGCTGGCAACCAATGGGGTTCGTCCTATCAGGATTAGTCTGGAATGTACAAACTTCCTCTCCCGTCTGTCTCCCTCCTCTTCCTCTCTGTCTGTCTCTCTGCTGCGTTCATGTCTTCAGTGAGACGTGTTTTAGATGATCCTCCGTCTAACCGGAGCGGTGTCAAAAAAATGACACAGGTTGGTCGTATGGTTAATATTTAGACTGTCACTTCCTCCAACTATGCAAAATTGGAGCCAAAATATCCAGGATACAGCCGCTGCCATCTTGTGCTGGTGACATCATTTGGAGCCAGAGTCCATACACCTGTATGACCCAGTAACAAGCACACAGATTGGCGACAGGGAAAAACACAACTTGTATTTACATTTGTGTTTCCAGGTTAAACAGTCCTGAACATACATGAGAGTGGGATCAGTTCCTGCACAGACAACACATCTGTTTACTACACGTGCATATTTACTACACATTGATTTATTTCTCACACACACACACACACAGAGCAAATGTTTTTCCATTAATGAGCCAAACTGTAACCAGACTGTGTTTACTCTGAGCGTCTCGAGGGGTTCGACAAATGTTCGGAGCCTGAGAGCATTTCCACACACAGGTTTGGTGTTTGAGAGGAAACTCCTCTTTTCCTCTGACTGTGGATGTGACCACAGGGAACATAACCTTTTCCCCTCGGTGTGATGGAGTGGATGTGAAGGTTTGAGAGAGACTGCTGGGATGATTTCCTCTCCTCTGTAAGCACAGCCTCTCTCCCATGACCACCTCCTCTACCTGGAGACCTCTCTGTCTCTCTACCTGTCTGTGCGTCTCTGTTTCTGTCTCACAGACGCCGTTTGCTGCCGACATACATGCTGGACGTGATGGTCTCAGAAGCAACGGGAATAATTCACTATTTTCTACTTAATTCTGTCGCTAAGCTCGTTATTTTTTGCAGTGTGTGACCTCCATAGCATTACTTACTTTGCTTAAACTTTTTAAACAGTTCAAAAGTTGTGATGAATGATTCCTATTTTTTACCTTTAATTCAAACATCACATTTGCAGGAGCTGTTGTTTTTGTCATAAATACTTTCACACAGAATGTGAATGTTCAGGCTGCTCTCACAAATGTTTTGTATGTTTTGCTACGACAAGCAATACAACCAAAGTCGTATATATCCTGCCTATTTTGAAAGGCTGTGATCACTTAACCGATGAGCTGACGGCAGTAAACAAGGTAGCAGTCCTGAGCCATTGTAAGGAGGCAGGTTGGGGTGGTGCATGGCTCGCGGCAAATTTGCAGGAAAGCTCAATCAGTGTTTTTTCAGCATTGGCAGTATAAAAACAAGATCAGGGAGTGCAGCAAAATGCCGCCTACCTACTTTTGTTTATACAGAATGTGCCTTTTTCGGGGCAATGGGGGGCGTGAGCAAGTAACAAAACGTGTAGCTCAGCGTGTGACGTAAACAGTGACGTGGGAGGGAAGCCGCGGCTGGTCAGTCCTTCGGCGATTCTCTCGTAAGTCGGCCCGTCCTTCACCGTCCCCGTCATCTGACGGTTAATGGCCTCTTCGTTTGCGAGGACAAGGAGGGCGCGCAATTCCTTGTCTCCCCAGTTGCTCATCTTTACGGTGTCTGTCAGGTTTGTGTTTCCCTCTTGCTACTAGCTGCTCGCTAATTCCTGCTATCAGCTGTTTCCTGTTTATCCACCGCCTGTGGCTCGCACGTGCAGCGTCATCAACAGCTCCTCCCACAAGTCATCAACAGCTCCTCCCACAAGTCATCAACGGCCCCTCCTGTTGTGGAAGGCCGCCTCGGTCTGTTTAAACCAAAAAGGTTCCTCCAATATGTCTACCCTACGAGGAGGAAAATTGGGCACCTCGGATCAACTCGCCAATCCGGCTCTGTGTGTCTAAACGCTCACAGCTTGCCGGCAAAGCGGCCCAACATTCGCCAAAAATCTGGCAGTGTAAGTCATTTTAAGTTAAGTCCTCACCATGTTTCTTGTCCTAAACCTAACCTCTGTAACCGTCCATTCGGGATGTAACGTCATTCGTGGGGCACAAATTCGTAGGGTATCATACAGACTGTTCTACAAGAATACGTTAGAAAAAGACATGGCGGAAAAGCAATTTTTTTTTTTCTGAGCCGAGTCAAGACATGATCACAAAACAGCGCACACTTCAAGATTGTTTCATCAAAGTTTTTATAGTGTTGGACGTGTTTATTCACACAAAAATTGACTAAGAAATGAAAACAAAGAGTTTTATGGAGTAGTCCAATCCCAAGGAATGTAGTCAACAGTATGTAATATGTTTGTGCGATATCAAATATTGAACTATGTCATCTTTTCACATTGGATTGGAAAATGTTTCCTGTTAACTGTAAAGCAAACTGCATCAGTAGACCTGTAATCAAAAAAGTTCTTTTCCAACAAACAGACTGAAGCTGTGTGTCCACGAGATGTAATGTCCTCAGTAGAAAGCTCACATTTCTAAAACTCATTTTATTCTCATTATTGTCCAGAGAATTCTGCACATTTAACAGTTCACAGTATGAATATTAGTCGTCAACAATATATAGGAAGTCATGAGGGGACATGAGGACGTCTCAGACGAGGTCAGGACAACAGTGAAAGTCAGCGTGCCGACCTTCTTAGAGCCGAACGTGACGAGGCTCATTATGACTCTGCTGACGTGCAAATCCTGAAAACCCGTCTGGGACAAAGCAGCCAGACGTCTCATCGTCCACTGAGCACCTGGACTTTAAGTTATTTGGATTGACCCTTTTTCTTTCTCCGCTTTTCTTCTTTTCGTCTCGGAGCTCTTTATAGGCTCTCTCATAGATTCATCCCTCTTTAAATGGCACCTTTCCCATTATCCTCACAACAAAGGCCTGTTTATGTAGCTATTCACACACACACACACACACACACACACACACACACACCAGGGTAGGAGATAAATGGCGTCATTAAACAGGGGTGCTGAAGACTTCCTGGCCTCTTATACACACAACCCACTGAGTGTGTGTGTTCATATATTTCACCCTGTTTCACACAGACACACACTCAGCTCACTCTGTTTGTGTATTCATATATTTTACCATATCTCATACACACACACACACACACACACACACACACACACACACACACACACACACACACACACACACACACAGACACACACACTGGTGGCCATCCATCACATCCATGAATGGAGCATTTAGAGTGGGTGGTGAGAGACAGACGGGCAGAGAGACAGACGGGCAGAGGGAGTGTTTGTTAAAACGACCCTGGGAGCAGAGCGTGTGTGATACACTTAAAGAAAAGTTTTTAATTCATCAGAAAGTCATCGCAGTGTAATCAGAGGCCTCATCATGCCTGTGTGATGTGTTGATATGATGGTTATGTGTTCGCCTGTAGTGTAAACCCCTGTGGCTGTTTGCTTCATGTTTGGACAGCTGTTAATGTATTTTTACCAAAACAGTTTGGAGTCAAATTAGAGTCGATCCTTCAGGGTGAACACGTCACTACAGATATCACAGTTTCTGCATAAATGTTCCCATTAATGAGTCTGACTCCACCGTGGAGATTCAGACGTGAACAGAGTCTACAGTGTCTGAATATCTGCAGGATGGGTTTTAAACTGAGCTGTAACTGGAGCATGTGTGTGATGTGTGCAGGTTGTTTATCCTCTGGTATATTATCTACGTACATCTCAAATGCATTAACAGCACAGCGCTGACATCAGCTTCTTTTACACTGTCTGGTCAAGTGGTAATGTCACGCCCTTATGCTGCTGTTCTTTATAAATGGTACGATCGCGGAATGGAGGGACTGAGTTGTCTCGCCTGTCCTCTATACACTGTGTGATTTTAGCAGTCTTATAAGACCACTGCATGACACACTGTGAGACGTGGATCTAATAAACTTTGGTATAACATCAAGTTTGATGAGTGCAGATTGTACGATGGCTGTTTAGTACTGAATCGCAGGTTACGATGTACGTCAATATGCAACGTCACCAGCATGCACTGCATCAGCGTACGTCGTCCATCTGCGCCACCATAGGGAGCTTGCTCACCTGGAAGTTGCACTTCCTCCACAGTTTCCTTCCATGCAGCGTCTTTTTTCTGGCGGTCATGACAGCAGCTGGAGGAATGAGATCAACAAGGCTTCTGCTGCCACAGCTCCACCAAACTTTCCTCTTTCTGGGAGTTCCACACACTTCTTTTTGTTCATTTTACCTCCATGGCAAGCGATCACGTGTTTGGGTTTAGCACCGGTGTCGCAGTGATTATTGCGTCATTTCCTGCTGCATTTATATTGGTTGATTAGTAGACGTAGGCCGTAGCAGCTGTCACACTGTGAGATATTCATCCTAAATTTCTGACACCGTCAGAATTTTATCTCAGGTTATCTTTGGTCGCAAGATGTTGACAACGGCCGTCCTTGAACCTGTCTCACAGTGCGACGTAAGACCTCCATTTTAGAGCCATGACCAAAGATATCGCCACGTTTCTCCCACGACGGTCATCTTTCGTCTGGGACTGCCCAAAATCACACAGTGTATACCGGCCATAAGCCGGCAGCAGAGGTAGAAACAGCACCAAATCGATGTCTGTGTAAAGGCCCTGACACAACAGTCAGCTGTCGATCAGTGTTGGGCTGTTGGTGAGTGTTTGTTGCCCCAGTCGCTGCCGTGTATTTTGCACCGTTGGCCCTTGTCCAGGCTGGTTGGCTTAGATAAATGAAATCACTCTGATTGCCAGCTGAGCTCAGAGCACGAGAAGAGAAGCGTCAGTGAGTTTAGTGAAGGAGGAGCTTAAGTCCAGAGGGAGTGAGACCAAAACCAACTTGTTCCATAAAGTCAGATTATTTTTCTCTTTAGCAGAAATGTTTCCTAAAGCTTTGTGTGTGTTCTTATTTTGCACAATGAATGAATATCACAGACACTGAACAGTATTTCATGTCTCCATCTGCTGGTGGGCCGACATGATAAGAGTATGTATGTATAACATGATGTTTATTCCACTACAGAAGAGACTTTGAGTAAGTTGTTACATATCTGCATATCAAATACCTTCAAGAAAATGCAATATTGTGCATCTCTAGTTTATGTCATCGTTCACTGGCTCATGGTAAACTTGCTCTGTTCTTTAAAGACTGGATTGAGTTGTTAACGTGCTAACTGGCTAATTAGCATCAAGACAGTCACTGTCTGCTGCTCTGAAGAGTTATTTCCCCTCACACAGATGCAGAAGATACGTGCTGGTTGGCTGTCAGCTGTAGTCTTTGCGATGTGTTTATATGCAGAGACATCAGGTGATGCGGCAGTCGGCTTTTGTTGCCTCTAGTTCTCTGTTGTCGGTTTGGTCTGTCTGAGAAGAATAATTATATAAACAGAAAGTCCATTCTGTTTTATTTCATAATAAATCACACTGTACGAGCTTTATTGATTGTTATAAAGGAGGCATAGAACAGATCAAATTTGTGGTTAGCATTGTCACCTCACAGCAAGAGGGTTCCTGGTTTGAACCCGGGGGTGGGGAGCCCTTCTGTGTGGAGTTCACATGTCAGCGTGGGTTTCCTCCAGGTGCTCCAGCTTCTTCCCACAGTCCAAAGACATGCAGGTTAATTGGTGACTTGTCTGTGAGTGTGAATCCCACGTGTCAGCCCTGTGATAGTCTGGTGACCCGTCCAGGGTGTACCTGCCTCTGGGATTGGCTCCAGCCCCCTGCGACCCTGAATCAATTAAGTGGTTATGGACGACATTGTTTTGTTTATTTACATCTTCTGCTCATTCTCCTCCTGACGGTTTGTACCAGTAACTTCTTCAGAGCTTTGGTTCAGGAGGAAACCATCTTACGCTAAACCACAGTTATCAGTGTCTTTGTTGGCTGGTTGTTGAAGACCTGCTGAAAATAAGTCGAAACACAGTGATGAAAATGTGAATATACGCTCTTGTGCCGTGGCAGCTGATCGACTGTGCCGCAGAGAGCTGAGATCACACTCATTGAAACTGATGACATAAACCACTGTTCACACTAACCACAGGGCAGCGTGTGTGTGTGTGTGTGTGTGTGTGTGTGTGTGTGTGTGTGTGTGTGTGTGTGTGAGGAGGGAGATCAGCTTCAAAGCCGCCTCAGTCCTCACCACTGATCCATCTCCATCTGTGAGTGTGATGGCAGTATAAATACATGGCTCTCTTTCCACCACACTCATGTGTCTGTGCGTGTGTGTGTATGTTAATGTGTACATGAATGATATTTCATCTAGATTCATGTATTCCACACCGAGCACAGTCTCATTGATGTTAAACACACACACACATGCAGCGGGGACGGTGGTTTCAGGCTCTGGCTGGTTCGGCTGGGAGGTTTCAGAGTGCAGAGGCTTGATAGAAGGATCAATGTATAGATTTCTATTTATTTTTCAGAGAGACCATGTGCTTATTGTATAAAAATCAGTCACAGCTCTACATTCCTATTTTTACTGTTTATAATTGTTTGATATGTTTAATATGATCTAACAGGGGAGACCACCGACTCACTGACACAGATACAGCACCCTGACAGCAGCACTGAAAGCAGTTAGTGTAAAGTTACAGAGGTTTGGTGCATCTGTTACTGACGCTCTGGGACGCCGTGTCAACTTCTGTCCGTCTGTTACATGCATTGTCTGTTTTCAAAATACACTTCTGTTTTCACAGGAAATGTACAGTTTGCACACAGTCTCCTTCAAAATAAAACCTGCGAACTGATGTTTTTTTTTCTTGAACAACAAATGCATGTGATTAAATTTAGGAAAAACAAACCAGAGCTTAGCTTTTCAATCTCACAGGGGGCGAACACCGGTGTTCCGGGTCAAAGTTGATGGTTGGACTACTTGGACGTTTCTCCCCCTTAACTTACGTTGTTGTCTGGCCATATTTCCCCCTGAGGCCACCAGGTGCTGTTACAAACTACCAGTGGTCGGCTGCGTATCGTGCCAGCGTAAAAAGGAGGACTCTTTTCGTTAGTGTCTGTCTGGAAGTAGCTGCCCAAGCACCAGTATTCAACAAGTTCGGAGTGTGGTTTTGTAGCAGCCCTTCGCTGTTTTGCCAGCAGCTTTCTGGGTAAGAGAAGAGGTTTTTTTCGCTGCTTTTCCTGACAAGTTAGTTAGTGTCCACCACACCAGGTATTTTAAGCCAAAACATGACTTTTCCAAACCATAACCAAGTGGTTTTTATGCATAAACAAATCTGCATGTTAACCACAAAGCTGTTGAAACATGAAGGTTATGTGTTCGGCACTTTGGCCATCACCATCTTGAGTTTTTGGAGCTAACTCACTGACTGTAGTGACGCCTCATTGACAGCCTGTCACTCAAAGAGGCCCCGCCCTTAATTATGTGTAACTTTAAGCCTTGATAAAAATGTAAACAGGTGAGCTATATAAACATTCAGCCCGTACAGCCGTCATGAACGGTGAAATTAGCTACAGAAACCAAAACTGTTTTTGAACCAGGCTGTAAACATGTTTATTTCTACATTTTAACTAGGAGCCAGCCTCAAGTGGACATTAGAGGAACTGCAGGTTTTTGGCAGTTTGGTTTGGTGCACAAACGCAATTTAAAAATGTAAAAGAGACGATGAGTCTGTGATCACAGGAAAATGAAACTCACACGTCAGTACCTGCATGAAAATAACATTTTCTCACCTCATAAACACAAAACTTTACTCACACGGTTACACTGTGTTCACTCAGATAAACACTAACTGAAACACACACACACACACACACACACACACACACACACACGCACACAGAGGCGATGGCAGCCTGCTGAATTGATAGAGAGAGAACAAACAGAGAGCTGTTTGCTTTAGAAAAAGTGTCACAACTTTCATTCATCTTCACAGCTCACACACACACACACACACACACACACACACACACTTAATTTGTACCGCTGAGTTCTCTCACTGACAACATTCACACTCACGACCCATAATTCTTATGCTGCGCACACACACACACACACACACAAAGACAGCAGTATTCTCTGTCACACATTCACACACAGCCATAACTCAGGGTCTCGTCACACGTGTGGACATGACGACGGACTTTTCTGCTGTTGACACTCACACACACTCACACGCTGCGGTGTTGAGTTGAGAGGAGTGTGTGTGATAAGTTGTATTATGAGACTGTGTTATCTGTTGTGTCAGCGCTGCCTTTAACACCTCCTTCCTCCTCCTCCTCCTCCTCACACCAGTAAAAATATCACTCTGGGTTCCTCCAGAAACTCTGAGTGACCTCTGAGGTTCCTCTCAGGCTGTGATGTCGGAAACCTCCGGGGCTTCATCCACGCTAATACATTTTCTTTAAAGCGCACAACTGTTGCTACGGTTACTGTGAGTGTCCACAGTGCTCTGGAGTATTCAACCTCTAAAACACTGCTAAAAACACGGCTCACCCTGTTATAGATGTAATCTCCAGGGTTGAAATTTAGCCATAACAGATGGAAACAGATTTTTGCAACCAGTGACAGAGACGCCTACATTTATTCCTGATTGGGTCGTTTTAGTCTCAGGGTGAAATCAACCGCTTCTCTTACCCAGAAAGCTGCTGGCAAAACAGTGAAGGGTTGCTACAAAACCACACTCTCTGAGCCGAAGTCAGGGCTAAGAGAAGTGCTGTCTTTAATGACAGTAGTTTGAGAGAGACCTGTGACAGAAGCTCGAAGGGAGGTTCTCCCAGAGCATGTAACACCAGGGGTAAATGCATTTCTCCTTTCAAAAAGCGCTTAACCAGTGGGTGCGCAAAAACGGATCTCTCTCCATAGCCTTCATGACATAATATATATTTTACTTATTAATTTTTACAGAAGTTGTAGCATATTCTTTTTGTAAAGCTATGATGAGAACTCAAATATTCCCTGCACTTTCTGTGATGTAGTATGCTTGCTTATCATGCAAAGTAATTAGAAATGACTCTTTACATTAAGGTAGTAGCCTGGTGGGAACAGGGTGTTGGGGGAATCACTTTTTTTCTCTTTTTCATCAAACCACAGTTTTTGCAAGTTCCCATAATTTTTACAAGTTCCCGCAATTTCATCGCATAAAATTGCATAAATATCCCACACATTCCATTGCATTTTTTAAGAAAATGTGCCACATAATCAAGGATTTTTGCCCGCAACAATCACAAAAAAAACTTTTTTCTGGAAGGACTGATTGCTGTTCTTCCATCATAGTTTTCTGCAACTAAGCAACCAGCCAGAGAAGACAGTCTGCTTCCTGTTAACACTGGCACATGCATGCCCATTGTACGGGAACGGTCATGTGATAGACGGGTATAGACGGCTGTCAAACTCAGAAAGTCCCTGAAACAACCAACAAATAAATCTGGTTTGATGTCTGATGTTCAGAGGCTTCAGACAGTCACTGACTGAGGCCACTGAGGCCTTGCCTCCCACAGCATGTACCCAATATGTGCATGGGAACAGACTGAAGCTGAAGCTGAAGCTAAACTAGTTTAAAGTCAGATGTATTTCAGATCCATTGTGCTCAACGACAGAGAGCACGACCTCGTCCAAACGTTCAGCTCTGTAAAACTGTTGTAACATGAATCAGTGTGAGAGCAGCCACACATCAAACTGACAGTCAGTGTTTGGTGAGATTTTTTTCCCACAATTCCACACGCTTCCTGTTTCCTGTTTAGCTCCTAACCTTATCACAGACTGTAAATTTAGGAGTGTTTGTGAGACTGTGTGTATTTTGGTCGGTTCCTCCTTGATTAGATTAGCTGAGGTCGGATAAATCAGTCGAACAATGAGCTCACCATCACACACGGCGTCTGGGTCGAGACGATGTCTGTGATCTTCAGTCAGCTTGTCTGTACAGTAGGTGTGTGTGTCTGTGAGTGTATTTTTGGCTGTGAGTGTGTGTGTGAAGTGAAATGATAGGATGCCCCACTCTCTGATGATGATGATGATGATGATGATGATGATGATGAGCCATACAAAAGACAGGCTGACACTTCGCTCTACAATTAGACAACACCAACCACAACACAGACACACACACCCTGAAAACGTACTGTGGTGACAGAGCGCTGCAGAAATGAGTCCTAAAACCCAGAAGTGAGTTAGCATGTTAGCATGTTAGCACTCCAGGCTCCATCGTCTCATTTTGCTGTACAACATAAAATATGTCAGTCAATATTCCACTGTGAATCTGGAAGCTTTCTATCTCTTATCCTTTAAAGACCTCAAACAATTTGGGGGTCTGACTCTCCTGTATTTATTTTTGATTTTCTAATAATAATAATTTGGGGCCGGGTGCAGCCCAACAGTTTGACTGCATGACAGCAGGAGTGTGTGTTTCCCAGGTGTGTGTTTGCACTTGGATTCACAGACACATACTTTGGTACTCGTGTATTTCTCTGCAGGTGGATGCTTGTGCAGATATGAATGTGTGAGCTGGGTGTTTTTTGTCAAGGTCGGTCTGTTTAGTTTGTACAGTGTGTGTGTGTGTGTGTGTGTGTGTGTGTGTGTGTGTGTGTGTGTGTGTGTGTGTGTGTGTGTGTGTGTGTGTGTGTGTGTGTGTGTGTGTGTGTGTGTGTGTGTGTGTGTGTGTGTGTGTGTGTGTGTGTGTGTGGAATGCAGACTGCCACCAGAGGCTAGATTTACTGGCGGAAGCTCACTGCCAAGAACAGGAGTGGTCAGATTAATCACTTGTCTGTGTGTGTGTGTGTGTGTGTGTGTGTGTGTGTGTGTGTGTGCAGTGTTGAGTTTCCCATTAGATACGTATAAGCTAATGAACAGAATTAGATTTTACCTTGTGTTTGGATATTTCAAAGTTTTAGAGACTAATAAAAAATGTGCTGTTCAGTCAAGTCTCACGGTCAAACCAAATCTAGACGACAACTTGACTTTTGGCATCACTTCAGATGTTATCAGTCCATTAACTGGCCGTAATTAGTGGTTATCAGACTCATACATGTTGGTCAGAGAAGTGTGCTACACCCACTAAAGGCTCCGAACGCAGTCATCAGCCCATTAAACAGCCCTCTTTCTTTTTATGTGGTGATGGAGGAGATCGGGTGATGTAACTTTAGCACTAAGAGTGAGAGAGTCCGCGCTGGGAGGCAGTTCGGAAAGTGGGCGGGTCAAACTAACACAGGACTCTCAACCAGAGGCCTTTACCATTTTCCAGTTTTCTGCCTCCTTGACTCCTCTGCTTGAATCTCCTGTGGGCAGGACCAAGACGCAAGGAGAGGAGGCGAGGAAGAGAAACAAGGAGGTACGAATTAGGAAATGGTCTCGAGCGAATGACATACATCATGTAACACTATGTTTGTAACCAATGTACTTACTTTAATCAAACCATGATGTTTTTCTAAACCTAATCACGTAGAGGCAGCACCTGACCCGAACAAAAGTGAAAGTGAAACCTAACGAAACTTCTCCTGAGCTGTTAACTGCATGCTCAACCTACCAGTTGGTGTCGGAGGACCCTCTTAACCCCGACCTTTGACACTGATAACCTCTTATAACTGTCATTTAATCATCAGATAACAGTTGGAATGGGTGCTTCCAGATAATGGAGCTGTTTTTAGGGTGGGACTTTTTTTCCTGCTTCTTTTGTCCATTTGCTGCTCTGCATCGTTCGAGCTTCAGATTCAATCTGCACATTATTCTGCACTCATGATAAGAAGTGCCATTTTCATTATGTTTCTCTCCAACTGAATGATGTCATTTAAAGTCACAAACATGCAAGATAACACTAATACTGTATTTATGAGTGCTGAAGGGAGATTTGGAGGGACAAAACAACACAAACTGAGATTTGAGCAGCAAGTTAAAACTGAAATAAGTTCAAACGGAGGCGACGAGCAGCAGAGCTGAAGGAGCAGCTAAAGTGTGTGTGTGGTATGTGGGTGTGGTGGAGAAAAAATGACTACATACTGTAGTTATCCATCCACCATGTGTGTGTGTGTGTGTGTGTGTGTGTGTGTGTGTGTGTGTGTGTGTGTGTGCTGATGAGCAGTATATTTTGCTGGATCACTTAAACACACCCACAGTCACACCTGTGGTAACAGGAAATTTGATGGATTTGCCAAAGATGTGGAGATACAAGACTCTGTGTTTGACCTCTCTCCTCTCTCAGTTCAATTCAGTTCAGCAAACTTTATTAGCATGACATGTTGCCAAAGCACAAATACACTTTAAAGGCAGTGAATGACAGCAACAATCGTGCCTTGTATACAGCACATTGAGGCGGCATAACGGCGTGAAAATTCAGCCGTAAAGATGCAGTGTAAACGGAACTTTTGTTAAGGACTTTGGTGCAAACCTGTCCTGCTTTTTAAAGTGCTATAGAAATGAAATAAACTTGAAACTTTGAAATGTGCATAAATAATTTGATTGAAACTTCCTAATTTCTCACTGTGTGAACTCAAGTTTCAAGCGTGACTCTCTCTGCGTCTCTGTCTTTGTCCGCCCTGTGCCTGACCACACTGACCACAGTGTGTCTTCTCCTTTTAAATCATCTCGCATCCATGTCCTGTCTCTGACTCGAATTTTTAACATACTCTGAGAACACATGATAAAATCCATCTGTCCTTAACCCCTCTGTCTCCAGCTCATGTTATAACGCTGAGATCACAGGAACAGTCACATGATCTCTGACCTTCATCTCCTCTAATGTTGGTGCAGAAAGTCAAACTGGCTGATACTCAATTAAAAATAGTTTTGAACTCACTGATCATGTTTGGTGTTGTAATCAGCTGTTAGACTTTTTTGTCCCTGCTGGTGTTCAGAGTCTGGCTCAGGCTCACAGTGGTGACCGTGTTGTCGGCTGTTTGGAGCCGTGATTACAGGACTGTAGCAACAATTTACGTACAGCTGAGAGTTTACTAGTGTGGGCGAGAATGTCAGATAGCAGGAGAGAGGGACAGACAGACAGACAGACAGACAGACCGAGAGTGGGGAAGAGGAGGGAACTGAAACTGAAGCGTGAAAGTTAAGAGGGAGTAACTGTGATTATACAGTAGAGGATGTTTATTACCTTTGTGTGTGTGTCTGTCTGTGTGTGTGTGTGTGTGTGTGTGTGTGTGTGTGTGTGTGTGTGTGTGCGTGCGTGTGTGTGTGTGTGTGTGTGTGTGTGAGTACTGAGTAATTTTTAAATCATATTTAGCATCATTTGAAGCCTGTTTGGGGAATTAATTTGGTGTGTTTGTGAAAGAGCTCCGTGTGTTTCCAGGAACGACTTTTCCGCCAGTTAATTCAGTGGAATAAAATGTGTGTGTGTGTGTTGTGTAGTTAACCAATGATAGGTAAATCTGTTGGACACTTCCCTGGCAACCTTAATACCACACACACAAACACAAGTGTGAGGGATCAGTGGACAGTTAACACCTTGAAACAGATGTCGTCTGTCATCCGCAGGGAACATTTATTATGTTTTATTAAGCTGTTTAGAAATAAAAACACACGGGGGGCTATGAAATGAAACCTGTAGTAGACTCGTCTGTAATGCTGTTTGTGTCATATGTGGAAACAGAGCTCGTGTGCAGAGCTTTTCTTTTAGGACTAATTTTAATTTAAAGACTTTTTTTCTCAGCACCTGGCCTGCACTGAAAAGACTAAATATTAAAACTGAAACTTTCATTTTTTTGTGTCACATTTTTAAAAAGAAAATGATTTCCAAGCACTTTCCAAAAACAACATATTAATAAAAGGGAAGCAGAAGCAGTGTTCAATCAGTAGACTTTCAATCAAGGTCTTCAACAGTTACCCATTAATCAGTTAACCAGGAAGAATCTTTTTGACCTGTTACACGTGCAGGTCTGTAGCTTAGTGTTGCTCCTCTTCAGTTCAGTAGTGGGACTAGCCGTCGCTGCTGCAGGTCAGGTGGGAGCCAGCTAGCGTTGACGCTCATTCAACAATTAGTGCTGGTAGCACCAACCCAACCCCTGATCAAGGTGCTGCAGACACATGGTGGCCAACCTCCGATCTTTCCTCAGACAGCCCCGGAGAGTAAGCGGCTTCATGTTGAGCTGCTAAACCCCCTCAGCATTGTTAGCTCTGTTAGCAGCGTCAGCACGGCCAGTGGAGCTAACATAGCTAACTATGCTAAAGGGGTTTGCAGCTCAAAATCAAGCCACAAACCCACTAACCAGCAAATGTAGTTTCTTGAGAAATTAAATTAAGAACGAATCAGTCATGGTGGTTTGATGCTTGTGTCACCGGAGTATATGAAATTTCAGAGAGAGAATCAGATCAGAGGTCAAGTTTTGTTTTTTCAAATACACAGATGATGATGGAGGAGAATGGGGGTGTATGGACCTGCCCCCCCCTCCTCTCCCAAGTATAAGGTCTCTTTTGTTTTGACTGAGGGGGGGTCAGAAATATTCCTTCATGGTTTCCTCTCCTTTTTCTTTTCCGTCGGAGATGTGGTGAGGCTGAAATGTATCTTTGGCAGAGGTGGTGAAGAGGAGGAGGAGGAGGAGGAGGAGGAGGAATGATGGCTAACCACAGCACACACACACACACACTCACAGAGCCAGGGCTGTTACAGGTCCAAAAGGAAGCTGAACAGGTGTCGACTTAGAGAAAGCCATGAGAAAAAGACAGGGAGAAAGTGGAATGAGAACTCTGAATAGAGGAATAACAGGGCAAAGAAAGAAAGATTAACAGAGTGTAACAGTAGTGTTACAGTAGTGTGCAGAAAATTGTTGGTGCTTAAGAGGAGAGTCATTTTAAACCACACACTTTTTGTCTTTTCCTGTTACTAAATATGAAATAAAAATGCAAAAATGATTATTATTCACCATGTTTTCAAAGTGAGCAGCGTTAGGCATTAAATAAGAATATACAGTTCCTGATTAAAGAGGAAAGAGAGAAATATTTTGCTTTAACTTCTCAATAAATGTGTCACAAGTATTTTACCAACATTCATTTTACTGACAAACTCTCATCACCAGTTCCATGTAGTGGCTGCTGGAGCTTTGATTCAGTCGTATCACATGACGTTTATCAGCTTATTGAATCATTTTAGTCGTTGGTCACGTAGCAGCAGTGTTCTCACCTTCTAAACCAATCACAGTGTGAACTCTGCTCCCCGTGTTGACACAGGGAAATATAAAAGAAGCACAGGACATGACTTCAGTGAAGGCGTTTGAGTTTTGCTTTTAGCCAGAGTTTGATGTCAGATCTGTTGGAGTCAGTGAGGCGGGCGCAGCAAGTCGCACTGTGACACGTCATATCTTTGTTGTTTCACCTTTGCCTGAAAATTCCTTCCACCAGGTTAGTAACACACATTATGTCATGTTGACAGACGTGTTTTATCTGAA
The DNA here is from genome assembly GCA_035609425.1 of Epinephelus awoara. Classification (NCBI taxonomy): domain Eukaryota; kingdom Metazoa; phylum Chordata; class Actinopteri; order Perciformes; family Serranidae; genus Epinephelus; species Epinephelus awoara. The sequence continues at coordinate 1,717,949 of CM069300.1, forward strand.
TGTGTGTTTGTTTTCCTTGATATTGGTCTCCTGACTGATCACAGATCTGCTCAAGCTCCTCCTCCTCAAGCTTATGTGACATCACAATACATAAAGACACGGGGCAGGTCTGACCAGACTGTGATTATAACCACATCAGGTCTTTATGGCTCTGATTATTATTTTGGCTGGACCTAATTATATGTTCTTTCAGTGAGGTAAAGATCTGCCAAACCAGCTCTTGGCTGTGCGATGTAATGCCTCTTTGTCATGACTTATATGTGAGCAGCTAATTAACACTAGATGACGAACGTTAGTATGAATGTAAGTCACTGAGGCAAACTGTATGTCCCCTCGTCCCGGTTGATGGTGCCGCACGCCCGCTTTCTGATTTTGATTGCCTCGACTCACCTGGCTAATGTTAGCAAAGCAAACTACAAATGCTAACTCACTTCATTGATTAACAGAGTAACAGGTACCTGTAAGTGATGAAGGTCCAGACGATTAGCGCCACCTGCAGATGATAATAGGGAACATTATCTAACGTTAGTCCTCCTGAATTTTATTATATATCATTTATATATCATTTAAAGTTTGGGTAGTTACTGAAAACCAAATACATAAACCTGCAAACAACAGGTAGCATTTAGCTCATCTTAGATCCAACAGGAGCTTGAGATGCAGCTGCTGGACTGAGACACGATCTGTTAGGAGACAAATAACATGAAGAACAATCACATTTAGATAAAAAATGTCAGTCAGCATCACATAATGTGTGTTTTTAATCTGGTGGAGGGATTTTTCAGTCAAAGGTGAGACAACAAAGGCATAATGGGGTTACAGTGAGCTGACACCACAGTCTGGCTCCTCGAACGCCGTCACTGACATCATGACCTTTTCCTTCTTTAACAGTGTCCTTGTGTCGATGATACGACCGCACAAGTTCCATTTGTTGGCAGCATATTTTATCTGTTTACAATCTCACAGTTTACCTGCTTTAACTAGTTTTGTGTCAGTGTGTGTGTGTGTGTGTCTGTGTGTGTGTGTGTGTGTGTGTGTGTGTGTGTGTGTGTGTGTGTGTGTGTGTGTGTGTGAGTTTCAGTAGTGTTTAATCTGCAGGTACTTAGGTGGTTTTGTGTACACGTTGTAATGTATATGTGTGTATACACTGTGGTGTCCCTCAGCTCTTCGGGGGTCTCGCTGCTCGGTTTGGAGGTTGGAGGTTGGTGAAGGTGTGTGTGTGTGTGTGTGTGTGTGTGTGTGTGTGTGTGTGTGTGTGTGTGTGTGTGCAGGGTTTCCCCCAGCAGGGTGCTCTGTCTGTGGCTCGCCAGCCTGGGTGTTGCCCCTTCCTCCCTCGGCTCCGCGTGAGCGACAAGGAAAACACAGAGCGCCCTGAAATATGAAAAGGTCTTAAAATATCTGCAAATATTTTTATAATTGGCTCCACGGACGGCCAAGGTCACAGCCCTGCTGGTTCTGCTCTTTTCATTTACATCCCACATGTTTCACTGCTGTCATCCAGGGGAGAGTTAGCAAGAGGGCAGCAGCAGGATGAGCTGTAAATTCAACATCTGTGAGCTTAAACTGAACAAACATTAAACTCTGCTGCTGCAGGTCTGAGGGATGAAAACAAGTGAGATGGACTGATGGAAAGAAAGCAGTGATTGTTTTCACTCGGTGAATTCAGGGCTAAATCACAGACCTGCAAATCAACTGACTGAGATTAAAATCAGTGACCTCTCTAAAGCCCTTCTGACACAGATGTTAATTTGACATGCACAGTCAAGTGGAGCTGCAGTCCCAGCTGGACGAGGACATCTAACTGGCCTACTGTCCTTGTCCCAGTACACAAGCACGGGAGGGGAATCCATTTATTGAGCCAAGTATGTGCGACTCCTCTACGATAGGTGGAGATATGCCCCCTTTCAGCTTGTTAGTATTGGACCTTTCTCCTGTTGAACTATTACGTCACAGACCAAACAATGGACAAACAAGTTAGGTTAGCTAGCAGCTAACTGGTACCATGGTGGACAACTTTACAGCTCTGTACATTTGGTCCGTCCAAAAAGTCACGGCTCTGGATGTAGATTTCTCCATGTTGTTACCGGCTTCTTCTTCTCTTACACATTTAATGCTATTGGACTTCCGGGTCAAAGCCCGGGGTGGAAACTGTGGAGCATGCTCAGAGCGCCTCGGCCAGTTTGGGTCTGACTGACTGTATACATGCAGGAGTCACATGATCTGGGTGTGTTAGTCCCACTGTGACACATTCACTGCAGGACCATTTTACTCACACTGACATGTTTACAGGGGTTTTAAAAGACTGACAAGATAAATCCATTTCCTCTGATGTCATGTAAACGCACGGCGTTAACGAACTCTCACATGTCTGGAAACAGCCTGTTTGTAAAAAGATTTTTCATCAAACCTCCGTCACTCATAAAAAGACACTTCTAAAGTCAAATACTCTGACTGGAAAAATCTGTTCACATCTGTTCACTGGCAGCAGTCTGAACCAGAACATGTGGCAGCTTTTTACTCACATAACAACACTTATCTCTCGATGTCAGTAGCTCTCCGACTGAGCAGCTGGATAAAAATGTTTTGGATGCCACGTGTTAATTTTAATATTAGTATTGGGTCATATTTCTGCATGGTGCCAAACAGGGAGACAGCACTGTTGATTTAAAGCAAATAGAGACAAAGCTTTCAGAGTCTCGGTGATGGCAGGTGGAAACATCACTGAGCTTCATGTTTACTCTCTGTGGGAACCGCTGCAGGGACAGAGAGCAGCAGGGCTTTTGGGAAATGTAGTCTTAATTTATAGAAACATGAGAGTGTGAGACGGAGGTCACCTGGTGTCCCAGTGACGCTGTGGGTTTAATACACCTGTAACGTTTAACTTGATATGAGGAGCACGGAGGTACAGCGGCTTGCTCAAAGGCACCGCAGCAGACACACTGACTGTTAACACACACGTCAGCTATTTAAAGACTCAAACCTGTGAGCTCCTGGTTACAGGACGGACAGTTTCTCCGACCACATCATATTTTCTCTGGGCAGCGACAGAGAGCTTGTGTTTCATCCTCCGCCTGTGTTCGCAGTGTGAACACGTGTGTGTGTGTGAGACAGAGAGAGTGATGCTGGCAGAGCGTTTGTGGCCCAGCCAGACTGAATATCCAGCCGTCACACACTCACACACACACACACACACACACACTCTCACACACACACACACAGGTTGTATTTTTAACAAAAGCATACTGGGCATATTTGGAGGGTGTGTGATGCAGAGGGATTTCTGTAAAAGCAGGCAAAATAATCTTTGTCAGGCTGCTGTTGCTCTGTGTGTGTGTGTGTGTGTGTGTGTGTGTGTGTGTGTGTGTGTGTGTGTGTGTGTGTGTGTGTGTGTGTGTGTGTGTGTGTGTGTGTGTGTGTGTGTGTGTGTGTGTGTGTGTGTGTAACTCACCCAGTGTTGTAAATGTCCTCTCTGATGTGGCCAGCTGTATTTAGGCAGAGTGCAGAGAGCGCTGAGGAAGTTGATGGAGGCGTGTACGTGTGCATTTGTGTATGTTTGTGTGTGTGTGTGTTTGTGTGACTGCGTGTGTGTGTGTTTGTGTGAGATGGAGCGATTTTATGTCACCACCAGACCTGGAACACTTCACATCCTTTTGTATCAGGCCAAAACTTCGGTTCTCCGGACCGGCCACTGTATATTTTTCTGTACATTATGCGTGTGTGTGTGTGTGTGTGTGTGTGTGTGTGTGTGTTGGTTAGTAGCAGGGCGTAGCTGAGCAGAGAGAAAATATCTTGGCCAACCGCGGGAATGAACCCACCCACTATACCACACCCAGAGAGAGGGAGCGCGCAGTGGTCTCAGTCAGCCTCTCTCTGTCTGTTGTTGCTTTTCTATTTTTTGTTGTCGTTTGTTAAATGTGTCGATTACCGTCTGTTTTTCTTCCTTAATCCATGTTGTATCTGCATGCATCTCTATTTTTTTATTTCTATTTTCTATGTTTAGCTGCTCCTCTCTGTCGTCCTCTCCTCTCTGGTTTTGGTTCCAGATACCAGACGTCATCTTGACTCCAGCTCGGGATTAATTGAATATCTGGATTTGTGATTGTCAAATTCTTTATCTCTATAGATCAGGTCCGTGCTTGCAGGCTGCAGGGCCTCAGTGCCAGTGTTTGGTGCTCAATTCTGAGCTTCTTTTTACAGGGAAGGTCAAGCGCCACTCTCAACAAATTATCCAGAAATCCAACCATATAGGTGCACTATTTTCCTCCATGCTCAACTCTCCTGGTCCCAGCAGTGAGCCTTCAGACATGGTACCTAGACCCTCGGTGTGTTCAGACAGTCCTCTTAAATGTGGGCGGGGTTGTTGTCACTCACTGCTCCGTCCAGCACTCGCTGTATTTCCTCATCAGCGGTGACACAGATGGAAGTCTGCACCTGGTTTATCGTCCACAGAACGAGGCTGCACGCCCACATTTTCACAACAAAATAGAACAGGCTGCAGTGAGAGTCTCTCTCCATGGGATATTTAAAAATAGCAGCTTTGTGCAGGGTGTGCTAGGTACCCCAACAGAGGAGGGGGGGGAAACATGGGGACCAGAAGGAGCAGTTCTGTTGGGGCCATCCACAACTTCTGAACCGGACTGTTCGGTGGAAACGGGGCTTTAGCCTGGCCTCAGGATTAGCTTGCTGCTGCAATGTTTTCACAGCAGTGTCAAACAAATTTTGAAAGTCCACAGGTATTGGTATCGACTGCTAAATTTCTGGTATCGACATGCTTTAACACCTCCTCACACTCGCTGCATAAAGCTTTGTGGTGTGCCATGCCGGTTTCAGAGCTTACAGAAGTTCTTGGATGCAGCTCCCGCCTGTTTCTGACGTCTGAAAGGTGTGGTGCAATCTGTTACATCATCCGACAGGCACTTTGGTTGAAGAATTCTGATGCTTTAAGTCACCCAAAGGCCAATTTACAGCTCCAGGCACAACATTAATCACTCCTAACTGAGTTTCTGCCCTCTCAGCCAACAAAATGTGGTTACAGATGATTAATTGATTTAATTATTTATAGTTTACAGACTAAATCTAATCAGGTTCCACAAAAGATTTGAAAGGATTTTGATTTTCGGAGCTTCTGGCTTTAGATTCAGTGAAATGCCGTCCAAACCAAACCCTCTCTCTTCTCTTCTGTCCTCTCTGACTGAGAAACGTTTCCACGGTTGGTGAGGATATTCCCCATCATCACTGAGAGACGCAGACTGCAATAATAACCAGTGTGTGTCAGTGTGTGTACGTGACTGAGCGCCCATTTGCACATAAATATCTGTTTCCCTGCAAAGACGGTTTTTCAATGGTTCTGTGTGTGTGTGTGTGTGTGTGTGTGTGTGTGTGTGTGTGTGTGTGTGTGTGTGTGTGTGTGTGTGTGTGTGTGTGTGTGTGTGTGTGTGTGTGTAGACCACTGACAGCTCAGCTAAGATTGAGCCTTGCGCTACACCACCCATGGAGCACTACACACACACACACACACACACACACACACACACACACAGAGCGATGGACAGGCCTGTTGTGCTTCAACAGCACATTCCAAACCAAGAATAGTATTAAATGCTGCCCGTCCAGCCACTGCCAAACTCGCTTGCTCTCTCTCATGCACACACACACACACTCCATCACATCCTTTTGCGTCTTTGGATATTCTTCATTTTTAAAGTGTTTTGAAGATTTATTGTCTTTCAGCTGAATACACCTCTTCCTCTTCCTTCATCTCTGCTTCCTTCAGTTTGTAGTTTAATACATTTCCCAGAATGCCGTCCTGCAGCCATCAAAGTTTTTGATTTTATTCCTTCTATCTTTGGTTGGAGGAAGTTATAGGTGCTCTCTTCAATAGAGAGGAAGAGTAACAGTCTGGTCACACCAGAAATTTGCACCACAAAATAACTCTGCACGTCCTTGTGAAGACATTTGGTTCTGGAATCTTGGTGACTCTCTCCTGAAGGTACAGACTGCCGTGTTCGCCAGCAAGATAAGATACAACATTGTAGATTACAGTCTTGTATGCCCAGTTCAGACCAATGATTCGTGATGAGATGAAACCATTTCATAACGTTGCAGAAAAAGTTGCAGCGGTGTGAACTGGCCGGTCTGACACTGACTCCAGTCGGTTGATGATGTCATCTGACTCTCAGCTGGTCAAATGGCCTGGGCTGGTTTTAGATGACGTGATGGTGACACACGGCAAACCTGAAGAGCACTCAGAGCACAGATCTCCACCAGACCTTCATCTGCACCGCCGTCCTGATCCACAGGGGATGCTAGCTGCCGCCATTACAGCTCAGCCGCCTCTGTGTTTGCATGTGACGTCTGCGGTGAGAGTCGTTTGCAGATATTGCAGTTTAATGAAAGGTGAAAAAAAACAAGTATGACTGCTCTGTGATTTCAGATCCACTCCCAAAGTGAGTGGGTTCTTCCTTGGCCGATGCCACACCCACCCGCTGAGTTTTATAAAGTAGTTTTTCCTTAACTCTGCTGACAAACGTAGAAACCAGCAAACAGCTCCAGAAACACGTAAAAGTTGAGCGACAATCGCTTCCTCTGTGTTCCATTAGAGGTCGGCTCTGTGAGGACAGTTTGCTGTTCATCAGCAACACATATTTGTGGTTCACAGTTCAACAAAATTAAATTGTGGCTCTCCTTCTCCAGTGTGAGCGAATCCATCGACTGATCCTATCGGCATGGAGGGAATTTGCCGCCATTGTGTGTTTGTGTTTGTCTCTCTGTCACACACTGTCATTTCCCACGCTTTCGACCACACAGCTTTGTTTTTAGACTTCACATAATACTGTTGTGTCCTGTCCGACCGCCTCGTCTGGACCGCATGAACACACACACACACACATACAGAGGCATATGTGATCTCAGCAGGCACACACACTCACAAATACACTCCCTTAGAAACACACACTACACCACAGATCCAATCAGTCCTTCTTTGGCAGATTATCTTCCTCTCCCCCACACACACACACTCACACACACTCTCTGCAGAGTGGATTCTCCTGCATGCTGATTGGTCGGGATGCGGGCGATCTGTGCGGCCGCCTCTATTTTGACTACGGCTGCCTGCAGATGAATGCAGCGCCGTGATCTGCTGCTAACATGTGAATCCAGGCAGAACCAGTGGGCTTTGAACGCAGCGCAGATAGCATCGCTCTCCTTATCTAATCCACACGCTGGCTTTTGTTGCTGTGGTTTTTGTTTTTGACCGACGAGGAACAAACAAGTGTTGCCCTCTAAACTCTGGTGAGAGATGAAGAGCTGTGATATGTTGAGAGCAGGGAGGAAGAGTTCTGTGGTCTGAAGGTCATTTAGAAAACATCATAAACATACTGAAACATCTGTACACACATCCAGGCTGGAAAACACCTGGAAATACATATAAATATGTGCAATTTCTGAAGAAAGGAAATTTGCTCTGATGCAAATCTGCTCAAATAAAGCGTAGTGCTACCACAAACAGGTGGGTCAGTAAATATATGAATTCATTCTCAGCTCTTCAAACCCTGATTACATCACGTTGATGACCTCGACTGCAGCAGAGTCACGGGGAGGTGGTCAAGGTGGATGTTTGCGTATAAAGACTTTGACGTTAGGCCTGGATTGATTGTAGGAACCGTTCATGGTTTCAGTTAAATGTTGATAATCTCATGAGGGATGGAGCACTGGCTGCAGGCAGCCACGAAGGGCCTGGTGAAACTGAAGGAATTATTCTTATTATTTGGGCAAATAAATTTAATTTTTGAGGAGCTTAGGATGCTGAAAACTCATGAAACTTTGCTCACATATCAGAGCTGATGAAAATGTTTTTGGGTCTCATCCTCATTTGTAAAAACCAGACTCAGTGGCGCCCCCAGGTAGCTCCCGAAGCAGATTTCACCTTGATCAGGGGAAGGCAACTCTCCAGTGGTTACCTGTGGCTTTTACAAAAAATATATGGATATGAGCAACTGTTCATTTTTAATATTTTAATTTTCATTCATCATTGCTGTCTGCCTAAAAATGTGCAGCCTACACCGAATAAAAAAGAACAACATTTTTACATTTTGTCAACTAAAGTGCGTCATACATCTACAACCTGGCACCTTTTCGTCAGTAGCAGTGTCTCTGACTCACCTTAGCGAGGCTTGTGATGGACTCCAAATCCGAAAAAGGTAAATAGAGAACATAACAGTGCGCAGATGGATTAACTTTCTCTGCCAACGCTGCAAAGCTTAAGTACCAAATATACATAAATAGCCCACTGCAAAGGAGCTCCGCTGTGATTACACATATTAGTGATATTTAGACCTGTTAGTAATGTTGACTGGCTAATTTAGAGTGAAAAGACTGTGTTACCTTCAGTATGAGACTCTGAACACTTTCAGGCTGATGTTTTTGGCCAAAAATGGCTGTTATTTATTGTAGAAGTTGCTGATCCGTGAACCAGATGTATGAAAATTGGGAGGTACATGTAACATCCCAAGACACACAAAAAAGTCTCTTGGAGCCGTACCCTAAACCCAACAGGAAGTCAGCCATTTTGAATTTACTGTGCAATTTTTGTGTATTTGTGGCCATTTCCAGGGGTCGTACTTTATCAGTCTCCTCCCAAAGATTTGATTTGATTCACTTCAAATTTTGTCTGAACCATCTGAAGACCGTCAACATCAAAAATTACTCAAAGCTTGAGTTTTTATTGAATCGTGTGGATGGTTTCTACATGCCAATAATTAGTTATAGTTATAGCGCCCCCTATCAGCAACAGTAAATGACATGTTTTCTGCTTTGTTTTATATATGAAAAGTCTCTCAGCTCTCAGGGGGAATCCCTCCTAACGTGTCAGTCGAGTGAATATCGCGTTGCTAAATTGGGTATTTTGGCAGAAAACAAATGAAATATGTCGTCAAGCTCTGTGTTTTTTTTCCAGCCTCACATTCACACTGGGAGCTGCCCAGTACAACCACAGCTCTCTGTCAGCTGGGTGTTCACCGAGCGTCACTCATTCACTTTTCCCATCCGCAGTTTACCAGGGGATTTGAACTGGCAACCACAAACCCAAACCTGAGTAATATATATACACACAAAAACTGATTCCATGACAAGAAAATAATCCCAGAGTTGAGGTGAAGAGTCCACAATGGACTAATAAACCATCTCTGCTCAAATTGAAATGTTCTAAAATGAATATGGAAACATGGAAACCCAAACTAAGGCCGGAGGAGACGTAAGAGAGCAAATACCTCAGTTTCACAGAACCAGCTAACAAACCACACAAGGGCAATCATGTCATTAGGCAGCAGCCTCTGCATGAGCGAGTCATTTGCCTTTTTTCTGCTCCGAACAGTGTGTTCCTGAAAATGAAACACCTCCTCAGTAATTTGGGAGAACAATATTATAATAGATTTATTCCCTTAAGGATCGTTCACCGAAGTCAATGATGTGCAACGTAAGGAACTACATTACCCACGTCTTCCTGTCAAACTGATCCCATCCAGACGCAGCTGTAGCAGATTCACATGGGATTAACATGGCTGCAGACTGCGGTAATCCTGACGAAAACCACCAGACGTTTCCAGGTAGCTCCGTCCCCTGTGAGAAGGGTTTAACGTCACTTGGTTCCCGGCCGCTCAGAGCGACGTGGAGCACCGGCCTCTGCTCTGTTTAGTCTACAGACCTCCACTTTGTTAGTTTGTTGAAGTAGCAGACTGACAAGACGTGACCTGACCCCTCTGGATTTCCATACAGGAGGGAAGCTGCCATCTTGTCTTACAACGTCAATGTTTATCGACCCTTTGCTACCGCTCCCCCGAGGACCCGGCTCTCACACACTCTTTTATTTCCTGCTGAGACTGAAAAGAGAAAACCTAAGAGGGGACAGTGGCTTCTCTGGGAGCTGGAGTACGGTCTCTAAATACAAGTGCAGGGAAAGTTTTCACAAACCTGGTCGCTCTGTTTTTATAAGAGAGTTATGCTCCACAGATCCTACGTGAGAACGTCCTGTATCGTTCCCATCAGACCTCATATTCACCATGACCCCCGTATCATCAACACCTCAGTAAGAAGTGCCGCTCTGTGACAATAAAAACATCCAAGAAACTCGACCTCTGACAAAGCACACATTAAAAGATGATTGAGTGAGTGAGGTCGAGAATCGGACGATCTGTGATCAACATTAGAAAAATAGATTTTTTTAAAAATTGCTTTAATCACAAGAAGAAAGAATATCACAGCAAATTAAATGATGTATTTAAAATCAACTTTCCAGGAACTGTTCGTTCAGAACCACAAAGTCAAAGTGTACATTCCAACCTAATTCAGGCTTGTCACAGTCCTGTAGTCTGTATGAAAATATTATTATGTCGTCGCAGGTTGGTAAACATATGACCTTGGGTTGAACAAATGCTTTAAAATGGGAATTTTTTTACATCAGTGCTGAGTGACGACCACTTGGCCGCACTGTAAGACTGCAGCTGCAAGTTGTTTTGTTGTTTGTTTGTTGATGAACTTTACTGAGGCAATTATTCAACAAGTTTACAAACCTAAACTGCAGCTGCGGGTCTGTCAGAACACATCAGTATTGTTATTCATCTATGAAACAGATGCTGTTTTGCATGTCGTCCTGATGAGAGGATTTCACAGAGTTTATACGTAACTGATTAGGCTTCATTTTAAATACACAGTCCTAACAGAAGTTGATAATAATTAAAAATGATAATAGATAATATTTCCTGTGTTTTATGACAGTTTCACCATTGGAATCTTAAATGCGCCCTGAGCCGAATCCGAAGGTGTTACTTTTCCCCACTTTTCTCAAAAACTGTCGGTCCAAACACATCAGTCAAAGTGCAGACTGTGCCATGGACATTCCCTCAGAAAATGGACACACAAACATGCTCAACTGGCTCCTAACAACAGAGGAGCGATCACTGATGTGCATTCAAGGTTAAAAAGTGTACGGACACCGTTAGTCACAGAAAAATATATTTGAATTCAGGGTGTGTGTTTGCACAAAATCATCAAGTCATCAACTGTAAATCCCTCAAAGAGACTAACTGGTGGTTTCAGGTCACTGAGATGAAAAGTTAATTGACTAAACTTTTATATTTTCCCACCTCACTGCACTCTCACTGTTGCCTTTCAGTACTAAATTAATTAGTGTGATTATTGTTCATTTTTCTAACTTTTTTATTTGAGCCCAACTGATAAATTATCACAAATACTTCAGAAACAAAGTGGTAATAATGGATTTCATGCTGTGGTTTGTCAGCCGGAGCCTTGACAGATTTTGTTTGTGTGGGGTTTTTTTATTGTACAATGACATTTTACAGCCAGACTTTAAGTTCCCAGTGATTTATGGTTTATTTATTTATGATGATACATATGCAGAAATCAAGTATAATATAAATTGAGTATAAACATAACTATATAACTATTTGCATTAGTGTATGATCCTCTGAAACTAAGAACTGCTGTGTTTTCATGACCTGAGAATGAGCTGTTTATATCTACATACAGAGTCGGCCATGTTGTTTTGACACACTGACTCTACATCGGGCCATTCCTGTTTTTCACATCGGCCACCGTATCTCTCCTACACGCTTGGCACACGGTTTAGCTGGTTCTACAACCTCACTGCTCGATGCCACTAAATTCTGCAAACTGGAACTAAAAGAAAATACAGACCCTGTTAAACAACACATAACGTCATCAGTCAAACAATCTTTACGTCCGTCAGATTAAACGATAACCACGTGACAGCATGATATCTGAAACTCAAAAAAACTCTAAATATCATCTAGACTTCACACATACATGAAGAGCTCTCAGTCTCTGATGGGACCGGCTCATGTGAGAAAATAAAATATATCTATAAATATATATATATAAATCATTCTTAAAATTTGAAAATTTAGTCAACAAACTGAAGTTTTCCTTTAAGTTTCACCTTTGAGATGTTTTATAAAGACGGCCTGGAAGAAGCATCGTCAGCTGGTTGCCTCTATGTGTGATCTACACACACACACACACATACACACACACACACACACACACACACACACACGGTCTCCTGGTGTCTGTTGGCTCAGCTGCTGATGACTGATGTGTAGAGAGAGTCCAGTCTGGATCAGACTGTTGCTACAGGATTAACCCCTCAATCACACAGTCACTGACACACACACACACACATACAGGAGCACTGATTAACCCACAGACACACGCTCATATCTTCAGTTTTACACACTCACACACACTTTCTTTGTGGCGCTCATGTTTTTTACGACGGAGATACAGACACACCCGCAGCCAGCGTTTCTTTCATGTCTGACTGTAAAAAGTTCTGAGGCCGCTGAGAGAACGTTAAATTTGCACTTTTTACACAGCAGCGTTTTACACAGTTTGTGGTCTCCTAAATGGATTTGTTGTCACTTGTTCTGTGTGAGCAGATACATTTGTTGTGTGGTGGTGTTAAAGCAGCTCTCTGTGAGTGTGTTTGTGATGGTATCGACTGGTCGAGGACCAGACGAGTGGCTGCAGGTGGAAAAACACAATTCATTTAATGAGCCTCTCAGTCAGAATGAATAAAACTGTTGCTGCTGAAGTGCAGAGTTTGAGACTAAAAAACTCATTTTTAGAAAATAGCCTTTAAAGTTTTCACCCAGAGCATCTCGCCTTCAAAGTGTTATCAGCTCATCTCAGATGCAAAATTAATTTCAGGTTTGACTTCAGTCACTCGACAGATTAAACTTTGAAAAGTAAATGTGAAAGTCCGTCGATGAGAAATTACAAACATGTCACACAGAGTCTCCAGCTCTTTTCACTGAGTTATATACTGTAGTTTATGGTACCCGTCTGCCTGTGATACACACACACACACACACACACACACACACACACACACACACACACACACACACTCGACCCAGTCTCTCTGTATAAAGCCCCAGACGATGAGCTGTCTGATTAGAGCTCCTCTCTGGAGTCTGTGAACACACACACTCTCCACGTACAGGCAACAACAGATACATCCACACACACATAAACACACACAGACACTTGCTTAAGCTACAGTCTCCACACACACACACACACACACACACACATGGGGAGATAGTCTCCAGTCTGTAAACCCTCTCCGTTCTCATGGAGATAAGAGGTGCGTCTCATTGTTGGCAGACAGCGGTCCCGTTATCATCTTATCACAGAGCCAGTCCGATCTGGGGGAGGCGGGGCTGCAGAGTGTGTGTTTGACGGGGGGGGGGGGGTACTTTGGTTAAGTGTGGGTCCTTTGTCATGCAACAGGTGCTGTTGTCACTCAATTTGTCTGGTTGCTAAAGACTTCAGAGGTCTGCAGTGTGTTTGCATCAAGAACAAAACACAGCTGACCGTTGAGACGTCAGTTAATCCTCATCCTCGCTCCTGATGGACGGACCAGCGCTCTGACGACCCGTCTGAGGTCGTACTCTGTTAGAACAACATGTGACTCATTAGCACTTTGATCACAACGACCCCTGTCAGTGCAGTCTGTCCTTGGTCGGGAGACAGGAGCTGTTTTTAAGCAGAGATGGTGGATGGAGCCGCTTCTTTACACCTCCCTTATATCTTTTATACAACCAAACGACGGCAGCATCACCTCGCTCCACTGTGTGATTATAGACTGCATGACATCATCACAGAAACAAAAGAGGCGTGACATGGCCTCTTGTGTGACATATAACATACATGTTAGCAGATCTCTATTAACAAATAAAATAAATTAAAAATTAGAAATAGTGTTGCTTGAGGACCAAACTGAACACAAATTTTAAGTTTAGCTTTCGTATTTGAAATAGTAAAACTATGTATGTATATTTTTTTTTCTGCGTGTTTCTGACCTTTAATCAGAGATTATTTACCATTACTGGTGGAAGATATGACAATTCATGGTACACATCAAGATACAGTGATAAACTGTGCTATAAATTCAATAAAGGAAAATGGTTTAAAATAATCATACGTCACATTTTATTATTATTTTCCATACAAAAAAAAACTGCCTCACACGAGACGACACTTGAGAAAAAAACAAGAGACTCAGAACAGTAAAAATTAAACGTCTTCCAACTTTGCAGTTTTAAATTTCCTGAGAACAATAATTCAAGTGTTTCAGGTTTCCGTGTTCACGGCTTCACTCACCTCCATGTCCGCCCAGATCATGTGACCGAGCAACAGGCAGCTGGACCCACGAGGTCACGTGACAGCGTGTCGTGTGTCAGTTCTAGAAACTTGATTTGTGCTTCAACTGCAGCTCAGACCTCAACATGAAACCACGTCTATACTGAGACGGCTAAATCTGAAAATACATCATTTTCTCTGTGTTGGCGCCGCGTCCAAACTAAACCGCCGTTTTTCACACTCAAAAACAAAGCAGCAGATAAATCTAAAAACCACAGCGCTGTGCTTCAGTGTGGACGGAGGAAACTGAGCTTTCTGAGTACTGCGATGTGAATCTGCTCAGACAGAGTTCTCTGTGAGTCCTTGTTCTG